>CM070562.1:102760998-102818498 GCA_036346405.1 Phyllostachys edulis | reverse complement strand
TAATTAAGAGTTAAGATTAGAATATAATTGTCGGGTATATCAGTTAGCAGTCGCATGACAATTAGTTCCATTAATAAGGACTAAACTAAATTGGTTAAATCAAGTAATCCGAAGAATAATTAGTCACTGATGTTATAGGGTTTCAATATAGAAATATGAAAATTGTGAGTGCAACTGACAGTAAGTCCCATATGAGATAAGTAGTAGTTAATTAAGCGCGTGGTGAGTTAAGTGGTTAGTTCATGATCAATGAATTGCTTCAGCATGTCATTGGCTGTAGGCCAATAATATAGCAGAAGATGTGCTCACACAATATTAGTTAATGAATGAGTCAATTATGTAAGATGCATCCTTAAATTGTGACAATTCAATGAATAAGACAGGGCTAATAGAAATGATTAGTTTGTAACTAACCAAATTGGGCATTACCAGTAGGTTACATTGTAATTGAAAAGTGTTAGAGATAAACAAATGACTACATGAACATATTAAAGACAATGTATTGTAAATAAACATAGGATCATTTTAGGTCATTCATAGTATGTTAGTTCATATTAAAATGCAAGTTCACTGGATCCACCATCAGAAGTTAATTAGTAAAATAATTAGGAAGTTAGTTAGTAAGTGAGTATGGAGTCTAAAACAAGTAATTAGATAAATGATAATAAGATGAACTAGGTTAATTACTCACTAGATAAGGATTAGCAGCCAACGATACATCGGGTTAACTCATAATGCTAATATTTAGCCAATGCTTGGAAATTCTAGCTAAGGCTCATGGAATTTCCTTGATAAATATAAAATCATAAAATAAACCATTAAGTGAGCTAGGTCCCATGTGTCAGTGAGACGTATGTCTACCCTATGTGAACCCCGCACTTATGGATAGATCTCACCTGGCTCTCATGGAACTTCCTCGGTAAATAGGAAGTAATAACTAAAATAATCATTAGAGCAGCTAGGCGCCGCGTGAGTAGCAGTGGTATGCTCTCATATAGATGATAGAAGTTCATCCATCAAACAACATCGCCTAAACCCTAGTTATCACCCATCGCCACTACTACAGAGGCAGACATCACGCAGGCGGTTCGAATCATCATCAGGCGGTTTCCAACCGTCTATGTTTGTTGGTCTGTGATAACGAGATATTATCACGAGGCGGTACAAAACCGTCAGGATATGAAATATCCTGAGCGGTTTTATTAAAAACCGTCGGAAATCAGTATCACGCAGCGGTTTGAGCGTAAAACCGCTCGTGATATGAGAATATCGCGAGCGGTTCTAAATAAAACCGCTCGTGATAGGAGAATATCACGACGGTTCTAAATAAAAACCGGTGTGATTTACGAATATCACGAGGCGGCTTTTTGTAGAACCGTCGTGATATTCTCCTATCACGACGGCTTTTTGTAGAACCGCTCGTGATATTTCGCTATCACTGAGCGGTTTTACAGTGCAAACCGTCTCGTGATATTTTGACTTCACTGAGCGGTTTTAACACAAAACCGCTCGTGATAGCTCGCACCCTCGCCCACAATTTGTTGTTTTCCTAGCTAGCCTCGGGAATTGCTAGCCATGCCCTCTGAAAACAAGCTTTCACGTAAATGATTCAAGCATTCACGAAGCAGATTCAAGGAGCCATGACAACTCAAAGTGATCATTACTCAAAATAAACTACAAAAGATCCGCATTTGTTCAAGTATTGTCGCTATAGTTACAACTAGATTACAATTGTTTGCGTTGAGAGGTTTTAGTGGGGTGATGCTCGGGTTGGCGACGGAGTGAAACTCTCCGTTGTCGTTAATGATTTCGTGTTGATAAAAGCGCAGAGCTTCCTCGAATGTCCTTGATCTCTTACGCAACGAGTGAATCACATTGTAAATTCAAGGCTGCCGCTAGCAAGAGTAAAGTGGTAAGATATATATATATATATATTTAAATTTATAATTAGGAAATAATTATTTTGAGATTGACAAACCTCGGGATCCTTCTTCCTAGTCAGATGGATTAGTCGCATATGATAGCGAGCGTAGATTGCACATAACTCATCATCTTTTTCTTTGGCGACCTTTGCAAAAATAGAATTACATATATAGGTATAGTTAGTTCGAGACGCGTTATTATGAAGTATGATATAGGATTATAGTGTTGTAGCGCGTCTGGGAAAATCCATCTGTGTGTTAGTTAGGCGCTCTTTCCATTGTATATTCCTTTGTTGGCAACATAATTGATGAGCGACCTACATGATTGAAAATGTTATCCTCGGCCATTTCAAGCGAATGAAGACTACAATAGAGTTATGTAAGGAGGAAATGAGCATACCTCTCGAGTATTCCTCTTATAGTCTTTGAAGTCGTGCTTGTTGCGGTTTAGGATTCAAGGTATATCACATGGTTCCTCTTGGGTATAATAACTAAAAGGATCGATGGTACCTACTCATGTATGTCGCTATAGTCATTAAACCTAAGTTCGTCTTTGCGTATAAAGTACAAATGAAATTTGTATAGCAAGTAGTGACACTTACCCACGGTTGTAGGGCACCACTATGTACTTCATGTTCGTCTGACGAAGCAATGACCTCGTTATGTATTTCTCGACGAAGGATGAGTCTTGTTGGATGGTTTGCAGCGATACCACATGTGGGTCGAGAAACCCTTGGTTCTTTCCATTCTGGACATTTTTCAAGCATGTATCTATACATAAGCAATGAGTTGTGATATTTATTGGTATTACATGAATGTAGAACTTGATTATACGCACTTACGATGTCCAACATCGAGAAGCGAGGCGTCGAGGCCAGCGGGGTTGAATAGTTGAAATAAGTCATTGAAGCCCACGACGAAGTACCTTGTCCCGTTGAAGAAATGCTTGTCCTCGTATCTAACGGTGATTCCAGTATCGCACCCCTTCTTTTGGGTCTTCGCCAAGTACCAGGCATGCAAAGCCTGACAAGCATATCCAGCGTGCATTATCTTGATCGGAGCACAATGGTTTTCGATGATGTAGTTCCGGTATCGTGGACTTCCGGACTTGGGAGGCGCCTTAACGTTTGTGGATTTCGATTTGGCCTTAGCGATTGGCAGTGTCTTCTTGTGAGACGACTTCGGGAGCGGATCTGACGGCACGCTTTTGTTGTTCTTCGACGTCTTCTCCACGGAAATCGAAGAGGTGGCCTTATGAGGCGAAACATGAGGTGGAGTCATCGAGGTCCCGTTGGAGAGGAATGGTCGTGTCGGATCGCGGCCTTCTTTGGGTCGAGGCGATGTCCTTCTTGGGCCTTTGGATAAAAGAGAGGACGGCATCCCTAGTGTTGTGATCTCTTCGTTCGGGCAAATCTTGGCGGGGCGGCTTGGAAATTGACATGTACCATATCCACGGACCTGGCGTAACCGGCGCCACGGTGGCACCGTCTTTGCCTTGCCCTTCCTCGTATGGATACACCATCCCTACTGTGACCTCAATACAAAGGACCCATCCATCCTCACTTGGAGCTTCTGGCGTCGGCTCCTACAAAGCGACACGCAATTAGCTAAGGCGTCCTATAGGTCTATCTTTGGTGCGATCCATAGATGTACGTTACCTTGATGTCGCTCTATCGGTGTCGGACGTCGTCATGTTCACAATTATCTTGTGACGCGACGCTTCTCCGACGTCGAGGAGGGCGCCTCCCAATTAGCGGGCGGCTTGCATCACCGCTCATGAGTATATCCATTTGACTCATAATCTTGCCATCTCTACTTGAAATTGGTTAGTAATCATCTGCACCAACCGGTTGTCGTGCTCGGCCTTGGATCTCTTCCTAGTCCTATCGTGCGATGAGTCGTCCGCGAATCCATGACTCCAAGATGCGTTAACCCCAAAGCCTCGCGTGCGACAGCGGGTGCTCCTTGTTTCCCAAGGCCGTAGATAGTATATCATTCTCCTATGCGCATGGAAGGAGCCTTGGGAAGCTTGGGCGATCAAGTCACGCCGCAAGAGGTCATCATGTTATTATAGGCACTATGAAGTGATGGACTTATTAACAACTTAGTAGTTCGACATATTTACCACACGTTGGGACACTTCTGAGTGCCGGGTTTGTGAAGGAGATCTTTGCTGAAGACGAGACTTGTGCCCTCGCTTTTAACCGGCTTTTAGGGAGCGCGGTGCGTGACCTCGAAGCAGGTTCTCCTTCTCCGCCGCCCATTCCTCGTATTTACCTGCGTACCCAGTGGTGCCGAGTCTGTGCGGGTGAGTGTTTCGTGTCTGGAGAGCTTTGTGCGCGCACTTTGCTCATAAATTCGGCCGTCGTTTTCATAGCCACAAAGGTGTCCCATGCTTCCGCGTCAAGAATTTGTACTACGCGAAGGCGTTTGACCCGTGTTCACGTGCCGTGACAAGAATGCTCTTGAAGGTCCTCCACGATTTACCCATCGTGAGCATCGCCGTCCGTCGCCGCGTGCCACATGTATACGGAATAGTGAACTTCTCGAAAGTTACATGCCCCTGTAGCGCCTTCGCTTCTTCGTCAGTCCTTCCACGTTGGTGTGGTGATGGGGACCCGTTCCTTGCAAGTATCCCGCAGATGGTCCGGAATCTCGCCACGATCTCTTGGGACTCGAGAGGACCCCAAAGTCACCGACCTCCGTGATGACGATCGGCCCGTAGGCATTTTCGATTGTCCTCTGCCATCTCGCCGTGTCATTATAAATCGGCGGTGACGGTGACCTCGTCGCCGCCTCTTCCATCTCTGGCGTCGATGTCGTGACCTTGTCGGCACCTCTTCCATCTGCGGCGTCGGTGTGGCGGCGAAGACGATGTCTCTGCCATCTAAACACTTGCTATCTATATAAGTTACATATGCAATAAAATGGATTGCAAGTGTCCCAAATTAACATATACATTTAAACTTAATAATATGCTCAACATGTGCAATATTAGCAAATAATCATAAATAATTCCAGCATAAATATGAAACAATTAATCTCAGGAAGAAGTACAGAGGTTGACTATAGAGATCAAGATGGCAAATGAAAAGTTGAATGAGCTCATACAGAGTACTAACATTCCTTAATCCACTAGCTTCTCTAAGGAAGCCTACTTCATCGAGGCCGACACACTGGAGTGTGCCATTTGTTTCATGCCATGGAGGACTGGCATGAAACAAAGGCACACTCAAGTGTGTCAGGATTGATGAAGGAAATGCTAAGCAAAGGTTTAATCCTGTAGGGCTCGCCGCCTCCTGCTCCTATTATGTGCTCTCGGAAGGAGAGTAGCTAAAGAACAAGTCTTTGCCATCTCAATCCTATTGTCTATACTCTTCATCGACCACGACACCTTTGGAGTGTACCATATGCTTCTTGCCTTGGAGGATTGGCAAGAAGTAAAGGTACACTCAAGTGTGTCGAGATCGACGAAGAAAATGCTAAGCAAAGGTTTAATGCTTCATGTACGTAAGACTAGCCTTTAATGAAGACATAGAACTAGAATCAAGTAAAATGATCGACGAAGGAAATGCTAAGCAAAGGTTTAATCCCAACATAGAAACAAAATAGAATCAAGTAAATCTTTCTTTTTGGATTGTTGTAAAAATGCGATTTTAGCAAAATTTCAGAATTAATCCCAACAAAATTAATTAGCATTAAAGCATAATTTCTAAAGAATTTAACACTCCTTAATCCACCAGCTTCTCTAAGGAAATGCAAAGGAATCACAGGCGGTTCTTAATAAGAACCAAATGCGGATTAAATTCTCGACCAATAAAAGGTCTAGAGATTAACGAGGCATGAGATACTATTCCAACATATTGATTGATGATATTATGTGCTCTCGGAAGGAGAGTAGCTAAAGAACAAGTCTTTGCCATCTCAATCCTATTGTCTATACTCTTCATTAAATGAATATGATAATATAAATTCAAACTATGAGTGTAAACAATACTTTGCTTAGCGTCAAACGATTTCAAGCTGATAGCTAAAAACAGATTAAACTTCGATCAAAGCAGAGGTTGACTCTGAGAGATCAAGATGGCAAATGAAAAGTTGAATGGGCTCATACAGACTACTAGAAGAATCACAAACTAGTCATTAGATTACCAACGAAAATTGAATACTCTCAACAGGCTGAACATGAAGAATCGAATAACTAGCTTTCAGCGAAAGTAACCAATTAACGATACATCATATTGATAGTAGCAAGTAATACAATAGAGCTCAAGTATGAACTAACTATCACATTCAATCTCAAATATAAGACGAGTTCATCACGAGCATGTCAACAAAGCCCACCGATCAATTTGCAATGAGCGATGAGCTCAACGAAAGTAACCAATTAACGAGAGATCATATTGTGGTAGCAAGTAATACAATAGAGCTCAAGTATGAACTAACTATCACATTCAATCTCAATTATAAGACATAGTTCATCACGAGCATGTCAACAAAGCCCCTTGATCAACAAAGCCGAAGCGCCACAGAGGAGCAATACTCACAGAGAGGATGCCGCACAAGAACTCACGGTGCAAGGAGGAGGCCGACACGGGGGAGGAGGGCGGCGGGGAGAAGGCGGTCTGAGAGGAGGAGGACGGCGCGGGAGAAGGCGGTCAGAGGAGGAGGCCCACACGGGAGGAGGACGGCGGCCGAGGTCTGGAGGCGGCGTCGGGGCTTCTGACGAGGAGGAGGTGAACGGGGCGCCGTGGTCGGGCGGCGGCACCGAGGTCGGCGCCGAGGTCGGGGCGGCGGCACCGAGGTTGAAGGCGCCGAGGTCGGGCGCCGAGGTTGAAGCGGCGACCGAGGTCTGGGCGGCGCCGAGGTCGTGGTCGGCGGTGAACTACCAGGCGAGCCCTAAACCCTAGAGGAGGCGAAGCAGCGCGAGAGCCTAAGGGCGGGAGAGAAGTGACAAGTGAGAGCAAAACCCTAGCGTTTCCGCCTTATAAAAAGTATATCACGACGGTTTATAACGAGAACCGTGCAGTGATAATATATCACGACGGTTCTATAAAAGAACTGTGCAGTGATATCCTGACGGTTTTTAACTACAACCGCTCGTGATATGAACGTATCCTGAGCGGCTTTTAACTAGAACCGTCTATGATTCCTTTTCCTGACGGTTATACAGCGGAACCGTGCGTGATAACTCTCTTCATTTTCCCGCGTGTCTCTTCGTCTTCATTTTCTGCGTGTGTCTCTTCGTCTCACGATCACACGGCGCGCTTCATCTCTTCATTTTCCAACGTCGCTCTGACTCCCCAAATATCTCTTCGTCTCCGTCCGGCTTTAGATGAAATTGTTCTATATATAGATGTGTCCCTTCTACAATGTATTTCACACAACCTCCTTGATCCCCTTTCTCCACAAAAGCGAAATGGTGCCTCCTCTTACGTACACTTTGTCTGACGCACCTCTCTCATTTGACATTGAGTCGTCTTCTTGGAAGAACACTATTTCAATAATGTCTTCACTCCTCTGTCCGAGAATTTGCCGGGGAGGGTGACGGCCACCTTCCGCCGTCTTGACATTCTCCTCTGCCGTGTCTTCAGGGTGATCTCCCACTTTTGGCGAGTTTACCGTGTCGTCGACGTGGTCCTCCAAAACGAAGTTGCACGTCTCCAGGAGGCTTGTCGTCACTTGGACTGCTTAATCAAGGCGTGAGCGATCGATTCGACAGGCCGAGACCCTCAAGCAAGAAGAGAGCCTATGGGCTCTCTCGACTTGATTCAACGATCGAGGGTCTTGGGACACACTCGAGCAGCGCGTCGTGAGTGGGCGTATTCAGATTCGTTCGATCTTAAACCGTCCCCGCCGCCGCCTCTGAAGTATTGAAGAGCGGAGATAGCGACCTACCTCCACCACTAGATAGGTTTCTAGTTTTTTAATCTTTTTGTAAGCTACTGGCCACGTTGTTTGGCTATATATATGAAAATTCCAAAATTAAAAAAAAAGTTTGGAGGAGAAGTTACTATATCTATTTGCCCATAGTAAGAGCTAGATCCTCATCCCATCTGATCTTGAAGTGTGGAGGTATGTTGATCCGGAGCAGTGGCGAGGGGCGGCGGGTTGCTCCATGCGGCGATGGAGGCGGCGTCCTGCGGCGGTCTGGCGATGAACCTGAGCCTTGATGGCGAGAGGATATCCTGAGCGGTTCTTAATAAGAACCGTCTGTGATACTACACAGACGGTTGTAACGTAAAACCGTCTGTGATTAGGGATTATCACAGACGGTTTGTGAATAGAACCGTCTGTGATACTTCACAGACGGTTCTATTTCTCAACCGTCTGTGATAGTCGACTATTCTGACGGTTCTAAAAATACCGTCGTGATAGTTGTTCGCGCGCGACCGGGTTGGATGACCCAACACGAGCGGTTCCAAAGGAACCGTCTGTGATGGGGCGTCTACTATAGCTTGTTTTGTAGTAGTGGCTATACGTCCCCAGTGATCGAACGATTCGTAATCCAAACATAGATCTGAGAGTATTACCTAACCAGGTAATCTCTCCCATCTAGGTAACCAATGTGGAATATTCAGATGAATATTCTCTCCGTCCTGTTACAATCCTAACCCCTTGCACCAACAGACTTTCCGGGAGTCGATCCCTCTCGCCCCCATTCTAGATCAAAGAGTTACCTAACCCTTAGTCTGACTATCAACCCAAAACGCTACCACTAGACCAAACGAATACAGTTTGGATTTATCTACTTTCGTCTGCAGTATTTCTTTCATCAACTCCTTGGTTATACTTTGGTTTGAAGTATTTCCTTCATCAACTTCCTTTGATTATATTTCGTCTGCAGTATTTCTTTCATCAACTCCTTGGTTTTACTTTGGTCTGAAATATTTCCTGCATCAACTCCATAGGTGTGATTAGTTTCGCCTGGAATACTTTGTCCTTCCAAGATATCGTTAGATATGTTTACTTTCATTCAAGGTGTTTCCTTTTGTTTAAATGTATTTGGATTTATTGGATTTCATTTGAATGCTTTCAGTCGCTCTTGGATTTAATCGTACTCTGCGTACTTAGACTCTGAAGCTATGATAGAACAGCAGTCTGAGACAGAACAAGACTAGGATTATCAGAATATTGAGCAAGACGAGTTAATACTTTGATCATATTGAACCAACTTTTGCAATTATATTATTTAAAATAATGAAATTGCATTGCTATGATTTATACAACTATGTTGGTCTAGCTTATAGGTAATGCCTTAATGATAATTGTGTATAAATTTCCAAACCTTGAAATTGAACACTATCCTTTTTCATCCTAGAATTAATGGTTTACATACTAGTTAATAAGTTTGTATCTAAGTGTCATGCTTAGCCTTGCTTAGATACATTGTCATTCAGGCAGTAAATTGCCCGACAACATTCAACTATTAAAAATGAAATTGGGCAGTCGAGCCTGGAGCCTGGCTGGTATTTTGAAAAGAAAAAGGGATTTCAAATGGGAAAACCTAGAAACTGTTTTAGACTAGGGTGGGTGAAAGGAGTGGTGAATGCGTATGAGAGTATGCCAAAATGGGATGAAAAGCTGGGTTGAAACCCTAGGATTTGAGTTGTTCTGGTTGGAGCCAATGGAAAGTATTGGGTGTATATAATTACGGGATTTGTAAGGTGGATGCGGCTCGGGATTAGTGGGCCAGTCTGACTTGGGAATTGGCGGAAATCATACAGGGCTCAAGGGTGGTGCTGTGCATGGATTCAAGGGTTGCAACCTGTGATTCAAGGGTGGTCTCGCCTGCGGGTCAAGGGGATTGCGACTAAGGTTTCGCCAGGGGTGCAACCTAAGTTTCGCTGAGTGGTATAGCCGGATTGTCGCTAGAGGCATTTAGCTCAGAATTTCAAGTGTAGGCCAGCTGGAATTGCCGAGTGGTTGCAGCCTTGAGATCGCCGGATGGATGTAGCCCAGGAAAGTGATATAGATTGGGCTGGAGCCCCGTGATTGGAAATATTGGTTTGGAACCAAGTGATTGGAAATATTGAGTTGGAATCCAGAAAGTTGAGATGGTCTGGATTGAGAACCAGTGGTAAATACAAGATATGATTGAGAAAGAATATGTGATGGTATAGGAGATAGAATCTCCACTAATACTTTACAATAAAACTCAATTTATGAAAAACCTGTGTTAGTTAAAATGCTAATTCTCAGGTTTGGCTACTACTTACCCTATTTCAATAAATGGCTTTGTGCAAAATAAAAGAACCTTTGAACCTCCCTTTGATTAGCCTTGCATGTATAATAATTGCATCGTGTGCTAGCTCGCGAGTATGGTTGTGTACTCATGCTCGCTATTTATATTATTTTAGTTAGTAAGCATAAAAGAAGACTTTAGTGACAATTATAGGCATTGGACAAGACTGAAGATCAAGAAGGCCAAGAACTAGGTTGCGAGCCCACAACCGATTGCCGGTGGGCATATCTTGAGGGTTCCATGCATTATACTTTGATTCGACTTCCGTTGCTGATCTATGAAAGTATTTGGTTTGTCCGACCATTCTACAAGTCAAAAGCTGTAAGGTATATTTACGCTTTGTTTAATATTATGCAATGGCTTTATATTTTTGTGATGTGTGTTTGAACCAACAATGTAACTGTGTGCTATCTACTGATCCAGGGAATAGCACAAATATACACAGTGGGTCCGGAGCTACAAATTTGGGGTCTCACAATGTCCGAGGTCAAGGCCACCGAAAATGTGCACATACTGAATAGTTCATTTAATTTATCACGACGTCCATTGTAGTATTTTACTAGATCCCTAGTTATTTTCTGTGTAGAAACTGTAGAAAATCTTGGATTATGCACAGTCCAAATGTAAGTTTGGAAAGCAATAGACTCCCAAAGCCTAACGGTAAATCCTCAGAAGCAATTAAACGACAGAGAGATTGACGGGTACCTTAGGATCGTACTCCCAGCTATGTACTGTACCGTCGGGGTTATACTGCAGCCGCGTCTGTCTCATTACCAATCCTTGCTTGGCTTTACACCTTGTAGCATATCTAATTAAGTGCCATGTTCCTCTTGAAGACTTTGCAAACAATTGATTGCAACAGATTTTGCAAATAGCATATGGTACCTCATTTCCTTGTGCATCTGGCTTGGTTGTCCTATCGAAATTCTCCTAGACTCCTGATGTAGACAGCATCGACCTCTTTGCTCCGGTGGTTGCCAACGAAGACACTGCCGTGGAGCTTGATGACGGAACTCTGCATTTCCCTTCCGGTAACAGCTGCGGTTGGTTTGAGGCAGCCGCAACCTCCATAGATGCAACTTCCTTCGGTGAAAGTCCGTAATCACCAATAGCAAAGCTCTCGTAATTTTTCATAACAAAAACTACAAAATTGACACTAACACTATTATTATTTTCATCTTAACATAACAAATAATAATAAAAAATTATGCAAAAACAAACAGTATTGTACCTCTTTTGTTGAATTGCTGTCGGAATTTGAATTTTCCAAAATTTGGCACATTTTTTAAATTTTGCCAAATTATCTCACAACAAATTTAAATTGGCACAACATAATTTGAAAGAGACATTGAGGAATGAATGGATACTGAATTGGGGGGGGGTATGGTGGCTATTTATAGAAAAAAAAATCGGGATTTTTTATTGCTATTTTTAAAAGCCTCAAACAATTAAAAAACGGTCGGATTTTTTGAAAATCCGAATGTTGAAGAATCTAGACCCGCTATTATGTGTTAATGGAATGTTTTGGTAATTAATGACAATCGTAATATGGACTAACATTTCTCATGAGTTGGTAAAACAGGTTAAGTCCCATGATGATAAAGACATTGAGTGCTGACGTGTATTGATTATCGTCAAGTTAAGACTCGGGATGATGGATCTCATCATGTGTTGATGAGCATCAAGACAAGATCCCAAAGAAAGGAAGATCATCATGTGTTGATGATTCACAAGTCAAGAACCTGGACTTGGAATGGAGATGCTCGTCATCAAGTGATCATTCCAAGATTGATGCTTAAGACAAAGGTATGACTAGCATAAGCTAAGGATATGTTCACAGTCTTTTACCGGTCTCGGTGTTTGGTTGGGAAACTGGATTGCTAGTAAAGGTTGCCGTACTATTAAGAGGGGTCTTGACTAGTAGCTTGAGTATGTCATGTGTTGATAGCTCTTAGTATTTGCTCTAGCTCTTCTAGGCATGATGCTTTTGTTTTCAAATATGTTTTGCAAATAGTTGAGGCCCATTTATAATCCTTGTAGCATGTAACTTTAGTTTGCGAATGTGTTTTGCAAACAATTTTAAGTACATGTACCAAATTCGTTCTAGCATGATTCTGAAAGTCAGCAAATGTGTTTTGCAGCTTGTTGAGGATCTTGCTTGCATACCTTGATTGCATTACAAATCAATTTGCAAATGTGTTTTTGTAGAATTGAGTTGAAGAGTTTTTGCAAAATCAAATTTTCTCATCTTATGCAGGATCGACATGATGGGTACCGGACTAACCGGATCCCCGATGCGAGTCGGTGATCGAGTTTTTCCAAAGAGCTCCCTATTTGCATTTCTGCTCTCTGGGCTGACCGCAGTTGGAAGTCCGGACTGACCGGACCTTTGGGTCCTTGAAGCGGTCAGCTTCTTCCAAAAGGGGTCGTTTTTGAGACTTGCTACTAAAATCTCTTTGCTGGACTAACCGCCTTGTGTTCACTGGTCAGACCGAAACCCCGGACTGATCGGCGCGATCAACTTTTTCCAGTAGCCTGTTTCCCTGTTTGGAAAATCTTTGAACTCGGTCTGACCGGATCTTGAGTGGGCGGACTGACCGGACCTAATATAACGGATATATCCTATAGCATTGATTATTGTAGAAGTTACCGTTACACAGTAGTCCGGTCTGACCGGCCTCTTTGGTTTTTTTGCACATATGCGCCTCCAACAGCTAGTTTTTGTGTGTGGGTGTATAAATACCCCCTGTGGCCGGTTGTGGGTCGGGTGTTGGTGCCATTTTCATTTCCATTGAGCTAAGAGCAAACCTTCTCCTCTCTTTTGTGCATGTGTTGAGCTTAGACACTTAATTTGTTCAATTGAGCGTCTCTGGCTTGTTACTCTTGGTGTTTGCTGACACCTAGATGGCTTGGAAGAGTTGCGCTAGTGATCTTCTCAAAGAAGGTTGTGAGAAGACCCGGGTGGTTATGAGTAGCTTGGTGCTCGCCATCTCCGGAGTGGAGGAAAAGCAATCCCGAATGGATTTGAGGTGCAGGCTTGATTTGTGGAGCTGGTCCAATACGGTTGGACTTACCTCAACGTGGACTAGGGGAAACAGGTAAGTTTCCGATCACCACGGGAAAAAGTTTAAGCGTCCTTGTGGTTTGCCTTCTTGAGCTTTACCTTCTTGCAATTTACATTCATAAAACTGAATTGCTTGCATGTCTTTGTATGATTGCCATCATTGTAAATAGTCTTAACTTGTTGGTGCACTTAGTCAAGACTAGTTGATTTAGTTTTTAACTTAGCAAAATCGGTTTGATTTACAATTCCGCATAAAAACTCGGTTTTAACCAAAAGGATTTTAAAACCGCCTATTCATCCTCCCTCTAGTCGGTGGTCTCAATCCTACAAGTGATATCAGAGCTTGGTCTCTCATTCATTAGATTTAACTGTCTAGAGAGTAAAGGATGACGACTATGGAGGGTATGCACCTCGGTAGAGTTCTACACTTTGATGGTTCAAATTATACTTATTGGAAAGTTAGAATGACCATCTATATTAAGGTCATGATCCTAAACCTTTGGAGAATTGTTGATGTAGGTTTTGCTACTCTAATTGATCCACAAAACCCTTCTCAAAGAGAAGAGTAAAACTTACAACTCGATGCTCAAGTTTTAAATGTTCTATATAGCGCCTTGAGTGTGGAAGAGTTCAACATGGTGAGCAATCTTGAGAATGCTCATGATGTTTAGACAACTCTCATGGAAATCCATGAGGGAGCTTTCATGGTCAAGGATGCTAAATTACATAGGTTAAAACTCATATGAGTCATTCGCCATATTACCTCTTGAGAGCATAAATGAAATGTATTCTCGATTGAACTACATAGTAAATGAGCTCAAAGGACTATCTTGTGATTTAAGTGATCTTGATATTGTGCGTAAGACGCTCAAGGCTCTACCAGACAAATATGAAGCCTTGATGACACTATTCCTCAATTCATCTGAATTGCCAAGGATGACACCTACTGCTCTTTTGGGTAATCTCATTACGAATGAGATGCACAAGAAAGATAAATATGAGCTCAAGGAGAGGGCCTCAACTTCAAGCAAAAGAATTCATGCTTTCAATGCCAAATGTGATTCAAGTGACGATGAGGGTCACAGTGAGGAAAATGATGACACCAAAGAGGAAATGGTCTGCCTCATAAACAAAATGGAAGATCTCGTGAAGAAACAAGGCTCACACAAAAACTCAAGCCCATCTTTCAAAACAAAACACTTAAAGACACTAGGGTGCTACAATTGTCACGAAATAGAACACATTGCCTCAAAGTGTCTCTATGAAGAGGAAGATGAAGAAGATCCTACATCATCATCAAAGAAAAACGTTGGCAAAAGGAGACATTTTGCCAGACTTGCCATAAAATACGGTCTATCAAACAACTCAAATGCAAATGAGTTTTCATCACTATTCAACATAACTTCATGCTTTATAGAAAAAGGTATAAATGAGGTAAATAATGATGATGAGCCTTCATATGATGATTTGATGGATATATTAGAGGAGCTAAATGAATATCTTAGAAAAGAGAAGATTAAATTCAAAGTTTTGAAGAAAGAGTTCATCTCTCTTCAAAATATTTATAATTTGCTAAAAGAAATGCATGAAACTCTTCTCCTGAAAAACGGTTCTAGCTCCAAGGTCGATACAGGCATAACATGTGATTTAGTAAAAGACATGCCTTGTATAATTGCTAATCCTTGCATTTCATCTAAAGTTAACATATTCACTTCTTGTAATGATTTACTAGATGCTCCATGTAGCTCAACATTATATGCTTGTTCTTTCTCTATGCTTGTTGAAACTAATCTTGTAGACGAAAACAAAGAACTCAAGGACCAAGTCAAGAAATTGAAAATTGACTTGAAAAAAAGCTTCAAAGGGAAGGCCACTCTAGATGATATATTAAGCAAGCAAAGAAGATTGCAAGACAAGAGTGGAATTGACATCACTCCCAAGAAAAAGGAAAATAACAAGACAAGGCGCAATACAAGACATGCAAAAATGATCAAGTGCTTTGGTTGCAATGAAATGGGACACAATTCCTCCGTGTGCCTAAATCAAATGGATGTCAAGTTAAGACATTCAAAGAAAAGGCTAACCGGTAAGGAGCAAGAAAAGAAGACAAGAAGGGGAAGCAAAACCCAACTTGCTACAATTGCCAAAAAAGGGGACACATTGGTAAACAATGTTCCGTGTGTAACACCTCTAAGCCTAATCTTTACAATGGTCATTATTTGCTTACGAAAGATAAAGATGGTAGGGTGATTGCTAGATGCTTTGGTTCACCTAAAGTTATTACAAGGGCCATTTGAGTGCCCAAATCTCTTGTGACTAACATTCGAGGATCCAACCTTGTTTGGGTATCAAAAGGTGCTTAACATGCTAAATAGGTACTTGGAGAGGCATTGGAGGCTTGGTTCATTCAAATAGAGGTGGATTCCACCATATGTCAATTTGGAGCCAAGCTTGAGGATGATCATGTCATATCAAGAATTAATGCTATTTCGGTAACAAGTGCCTACATTGAAGTATCTAGCTCCTAGCCTTATGTAGGATACATTTATGAAAATTCTTTTCAAAATGTGTTCTTACTTGTGCTCAAAATATTTATTATTGCAATCTTGAGCAAGATGGCTTGTGGCACATTAGGGGGGTGCTAAGTCATATATATGTATATCACATCCCTAAGTGTGCCCAAATAAATTAAGTGCTGGTAATATTTTTCAAAATTGAGCCTTTTAGCCAAAAGTCAAAAAATTCATAACTATTAGTAATCTTGTGAAAACTAGTTGCAAAATGTATACAAATGCTATTCAAGGGTTTTTCAAAGGTTTTGGCTCGAGAAAAACCTATTTGAAGCAAAAATGAGTTTCTAGCCAAAATACTAGATCATAGTATCTTGTTTTTGAGATAAACTGTATTTTTGCAAAATCTTTTCTGAAAGAAATTTGAAAACCATCCTATGATCAATTTGGCTCTTTCGGAAGAGTTTCATGAGAATGAGCTTTTTGTGCTAAAACAAAAGCTTAATTTGGAAAAACTATTTGAGAATTGGACTTTTAAGGGCTATATAAGTTGAAAATGCTCCTAATATGTTTGTTTGGTTGATTGTGTGGAAATTTGGACCAAATTACAACAAACCATCTTTTCTCCAAAATCTGCATTGAAATTTGCTGACAGGTTTTAGTCTCCGGCTCTCTGCCGAACTGACCGGCAGCAGCTGGACGGTCTGACCGGCCATTGCCCACTGGTCCGACCGCCCATGCCCAGCAGTTAGACTGGCCCTGCGAAGTGGAATCCTTTTATTCCATTCCCGAACCATTTTCTTCAGTTATTTTCTTCTTCACCCAAAAACAAACTCTCTCACTCTCACCTCAAGCCACCTCTCTCCTCTCCAGCCTAGGATCTCCTTCTCCGGTCATTGGTTTTGCGCCCCAAGGTAACAAATTTGTTCCCCTCCATCTCCTCTCTCCATTTTATGGATTGGTTTGGGTTATCTTCGGCTCATTTCTCTATCACATGAAAACCTAGGTGGAGGAAATTCTTTCAAATCCGGCTTTAGTTCTTCAAGGATCTCATCTCTAATCATCTCCTTTCATCATCTAAGCTGATAAACCATCAATCACTACTTGTTTTTTTCCCTCACTGTGATTTTCCCCAAATTCTAGGGTTGGACATGAATATCCTAAATTCATTCAAATTGGTGGAAAACCTTTAGGTCGTGTACAGTGTGGGCCGTGCAGTGCCACAGGCCGGCTCAGTCGGCCTGGCCCATCTGACCACCTCTAGGCTCGCCACGGCACAAATTACTGACCCAAATAGACAACCACAAGCCTGAAAAGCTATTTTGACTCTAGGCCTAGAAAAAACTTCAGCAATGGCCTGCTCTCTAAGCGCTGCTCCAACCCTTCTAGGATCTGGATCCTTGCATGAACAATGTTTTTTGATAGGGTAAACAGTACTCTACCGTATCACTATAGTAAACACTGCGAAAATAGTAAAATATTTATTGTAGCCGAAAAATACTGTAGTCATTGATCTGGACCCTTGGTTTTTTATTGGACGGTGGAGATCTCATCCTAATGTCACGCACTGTCGTTCATATGTATTTTCTCTTTCAATGCAGATGATCCCAATCCACCCTTCTGGCCTTCTCATAGTTTGGCTTATATTGCTACTCTTTTGACTCTACTATCACATTCACCAAGTATCATCCATATCCGACGTATCTTCAAACACTTATGGAGTTACCGTCCGGGGTCAGGAAGCAAATAGATAGGCGGCGTAGAGCTTGGTTTTGGACTGGAGAGGACGCCTGCTATGGAGGGAACTGCTGGGCAAACTGGACCACTATATGTCGCCCAAAAAAGTGTGGCATACTAGGGGTTCTCGCGTTGGAACTGTTCAGCCGCGCACTTCGCCTTCGATGGCTTTGGTACCAATGGAAGGCGCCTGAAAAGCAATGGAACAGAATGCCACTGCGATAACTCAGACAGACCACTATCTTTTTCGGGCATCCACAACGATACACATTGGCAACGGTAGGAAAACGAGCTTTTGGAAGGACAAATGGCTAGGTACAAGGCCGCTAAAAGATCTGGATCAGGGGCTATTTCGCATCGCGGCTAGGAAAAATCGTACGGTACAGGAGGCAATGCACGGAGGAAAGTGGATAGCTGACCTGAGGAAAAAATTAATGTGCATCTAATACCGGATTTTGTCAAAAAATTTACCATGGTTCGCCAGGTCACGCTATCTCAAAACGAGGATGACATATCTTGGAAATGGACAGCCTCAGGCAGTTACCCAGCCAAGTCGACATATTATGCACAATTCCTAGGGGCAGTTGAGGCCCCATTCCAAAAGTTTATTTGGAATGTCTAGGCACCGCAGAAGTGTAAAATCTTCGCTTGGCTTCTCATTCAGCATCGATTACCGACAGCGGATGTCCTTGTCCGCCGTCATATGCAAAATAATCATTGGTGTCCATTATGCGCAAGCAATCCGGAATCAGCTATGCACCTGTTCGTGGAGTGTCCCTACGCCCGACATACTTGGTCTCTAGTGGCCACTTGGGTGCAGCGTTCGAATCTAAATCCTATAAACTGGGCATCTCACCTAAAAATGGTTGATTGCTGGATCGACGTCTTCCATTCTGGAAGTGGACTTGGCAAGAAAGGCCAAGCCTCGCTGATAATACTCACACTTTGGCACATTTGGAAAGAAAGAAATAGACGTATTTTTCGACACCTTAGACAGGCTCCGGCGGGGTTGAAGGCAATCATTATGGAAGAAGCCTAGGCATGGACGCAAAACGGTGCGACCAAGTTGCAGATTTATCCACAACATGGGGAGGGTGCTCACGTTAGCGAATCGGTCTGATCGGGGAAGTCTTGTAAATAGTGTGTGTGTGTTTTCCTCTTCCTACTCTGTTTCCTCGTTTTTTTTCTCTTTTTGTTTGTTCTTGTAAATAGTGTGTGTGTTCTCTTCCTTCTTTGTTTCCTTTTTTCCTTGTGTTTGGTTTGTGATTTGCTCTAATCTTTAATGCAATAATAGCACTCTTGTTGTTTCCTCTAAAAAAAGATATCGCTAGTGATCAACTAGTTATCTGTTTTATGACTTTACCTGTAGGAAGCTGCTTAAGAAGAGAAGTTCAAAATGACTAGTACTTTTTGGCACCCAACTATATGTAGGAATAGTTTTTTTTAGACCAAGGACCTTAGATTTTATTAATCATCAGCGGGAGTACAAACTGATTGTAAACATAAAGAAAGGAAATCCGGTGTTTGGTTCAACAAAGACACTGTTGTCTATTAGAGCTTCCTGCTTAGCACACATATGTGCCGCTAAGTTGGCAGTGGCACTACGACGAACAAAAACTAGAGAAAAACTAGAGAAACTCCTTGCAACTTAGTACTGATTTAGGGATGGGCGTGGGTCGGAGCAGGTCGACCCGGACCCGCCCCATGCAACCCATGTCTCCCAGCACGGATATCCTATCAATCCATTGGCTCAAGAACCAAATGAACCTATGATCCATTGGTTCTTAAGGGTATACCCTATAGAAATGTAATAAAGCTTGAGATGAATTCGTTCGAAACGCGCGTGCTCCAGAGGAAGAAGCAAACAAAACAATCAGCCTCTATAGAGGATACGGACATTCATCATTGTGTAGAAGAACCTTCAGACCTTATGGCTATGCAGAGACCAAATGGTACCATGAACATCACATAACCGGTATTGAGACTGCAGAGTTCAATACACAAGTCAATTAGAAGATACGAAAAGGAAGAGGTTTGTTGTTGTTGGAACGAAACCCCTAAAATCAACTCACAAACGCTATCGATGTTCTTCTGGACCAACTCTGATGTTCGTTTCTCTGAACTTTTAGAGAGTAGTCGGAAAACAGAGCACAGAACGAGAGAAAACTTTGATTCAATTTGTGTCGTATGTTCAATACAACTTTTCTGATTTCTTATATAGACATAAAAATGGATTACAAATAAGATACGACATCGTTTCTTGACTATGTTTCTCCAGAGAATCGGAAACGCGAAATCCGATAGAAACTAGACATGCAACAGTGTCCGAAGCGAAAACGGATTGAAAACTGAAAACAGACTGACTACTGAATCGATTTTCTTCATTGCAATCCAAAACAAAACTAAACAGAATCCAAAACTAAAACTTCAGTTAACAAGATTAAGTCTAACAGTTGTCCCGTAGTAAATGCAAGAATTAATCTTGCGGTAGACTACCTTATTGACAAGACTAAAGTCTCGAGTTTAGGATTGGGCAGAAGACCAGAGAGAACACAAGCAGTTCGAATGACCACCACTCCAAGCTGCATATACAAAAGAAATTACTGCATATGCATGTAGTAATCAAGAACATCTATTGAGCAAGAACTCAGGTTTGTCTTATCAGACCATCATCGTTGTCACGGCAAGTTCTGCGAATCAGCGTAGCTCATTGAAAGCCTCCGTGGAGAATCCAGTCCATGTCCTCTTGCAAGCACCCGATAGCCTCACGTAGAGAGTTAGTATTACAGTTAGTGCGAGACGAGGCGGCGATGCGCCTGGCGTGTCGAAGGCTTCGCCATGCCAGAGAACAGGCTGAAGCCGGTGACGTTGGCGAGGGAGGCGCTTGCCGAGGTGGACGACGAACATGACGGGCACTTGGGGCATGGAGTGGGATGTAGTGGCCTCTTGCAGACCCGGGGCGTCGTGGTGGAGCATTGAGGCAGTGATGGAAGGATGAAGAGATGGTGAAAGAGGGCGCTCCATGGTGAAGGATCGAGGCGACAATGCGTTGGGGCGGCAGATCGAGCAACAGCGAGCAACGGCAATGCATTGGAACAAGGAGGACAACACATAAGGTTCGATCCACTCGAGCCACTGGAACCAATAGGTTCTGAACCTATTGGACCTATTCTTTTGTTTGGTTGCACCTCTGACCCATATTGCTAGAATTTTCTAGTTGGATCGGTTACCCATTGGATAATGCTGAACCACTCCCACCCCTATACTGATTACATATTCAGTTGAGCTCAAATTTTGACCACTAGTATTAGTACTCTAGGCAATCAGTACTCTAGGCAGGAACACTAGATGGATGATCGACTATGGACGTGTTTGGATGGGAACCTGGTGGAGGCGTGCTTGACCGGAGACCGTCCCTGGAAGCTGCCGAAGCCATGTTTAGTTGGAGGCCATGCTGTGTATGCCTGGAAGGCCTGGGAGCCAGGCCCAGGCGTTGATTTTCGGTGCCTGGCTTCCAGGCTCGTGCGTGCATATCAAATATGCTAACTAGTTGAGATTAGAGGTTAGTTAATGAACCGTTTTTATTAGTTAATGAACGGTTTTCATGCTATTTATTTCCAAACCATCTCAAGATGTCATTTTTTAACTTTATATTTTCTCTAGGCCCAGGCCTTCAACCAAACACCACATCCCTAGACTTGCCTGGCCAGACAAAAATTATCTACTTTTTCAGGCTATCTCCAGGCACTAATTTTTTTTCAGGCATGGAGCCCAGGTCTCAATCCAAACAAGCCCTATACTTCTGAACCGACGACGATAAGTTCAGTCTTTCTCTCTTTCGCATTTCGACAGTTGTCTGAAATCACAAATCAATCATGCTAAGGTCATTTTTCAGCTTCAGTGCCCATCAAATCAGATCAAGTCATCAGCAGCAGCATAACGATGGGATATGGATAGCCTACATTAGCGCATAATTCAAAATTCTACTGTGTAAACCAAAAAGTCATACGAGTAACAGATCATAGATTGTTACCACTATACGTGCAGTCTAGTAGAAGAAGAGTTAGAGCAGCCTGATCCAACGTCGAGCGTGTCAATGTAGTGGTCATAGTTGATCATCCAACGTCTTTGGCCTCCGATCATCTCCTTCATCAGCCTCTCGCATTCCTTGCATAGGTCGCGGATCGTATTCGATCAGCGTAGCAACAATCGCGGTAACGCCTCTACGGTATCCACACGTCTAGGGGTAGAACATCGTACGTTGGTGTGCTAGCACCAACACGCATGGTAGGGTCTTCAGGGAGGTGGTGGCTAGGGTTTCGGTGGATGGTGTGACTCGTATCCCAGAATCCCCCACGCCTCCCCTTAAAAAAAGCCCATAACGAATCCAATCCAAACTAATTTGTTCCAACTCGTTATGTATGTGACCTTGTAGGTTCATGTGTAATCGATCATGACCTACAAACTCCTTTCCTATCACAAGTCGATAGCGGTTCCTAGCAGGACATAGCGATTCCCGAATACACATAAAGATTATATCGGATGAACCTTATGCAATATGATCAACGACCAGGTCCTTATCACTCACGACCAGTTTGTAACACCTCACGCCCAGTTTGTGATCATGTACGACCAGCTCACGACTAATCCGTATCCATATACGACAGTTCGTATCTGGTTGGACTATGACCTGCTTACATATTCTTCTTTTGCCTCACGATATCTGGTCGAACTCCAGGTAAGATATTTGTCATCCATGGACTGTTAAATATTATCTCAATCTAGTGACGGATAACTTCGTGTGGTCAACTCTTCGACCAGTTGTGGCACGACCATGCACTTCATTTATCCGATCACATCGAGGGACTCAGAGATATATATCCTGTTTTGCAAGGAGGGGCAAATCCCATATCCGACTAGTCACATCCGTCCAATATTTCATAGCATACCCGAAAGCTACATTTATAACTACCCGGTTATGGAGTAGTGTTTGGTAACCCCTAAGTGTACTGTTACACATATAGGAAACCATGATGATCTCAGGTATAAGGATTTACACATCATCATTGCTTGAGACCAACTGATGACACATAGAATCATAACAATATTAATAGTGTCTTAAGGTGTGTCATTCTAACACAATGTTCTCTAACATGTGCCCACACTATTGATTCGATGTCCCGATGTCTATGACCAGTGAGACATGGCCATCAATCAATACATGTGCTGGTCCATAAACAAGGAAACACATAATTAGTCCTTTTCAAGTACTTCAGGATGTTCTTAACTGCTATCTAGTGACCTTCATCTGGATTTGACTGATATCTGCTTGTAAGTCATAACACTTAGAGCATATGAAACATCTGAGCATGTACAAAGCATGGTATGCACCATAGATCCAATGACAGAAGCATATGGAATTTTACTCATTCTGTCTCACTCATCAGGTGTCGAAGGACACTAATTCTTGCTAAGACTAATGCCATGTGACATGGGCAAGAAACCCTTCTTGAAATCTTGCATGTTGAACTACTTCAGCACCTTATCAATGTATGCATCTTGGCTTAATCCAATTATCCTCTTACATCTATCCATATAGACCCTAATGCCCAAAATATACGCTGCATCTCCTAAGTCTTTCATAGAGAAACTATTTCTTAATGAAGCTTTAACAGATTCAAGCATAAGAATATCATTACCGATCAACAATATGTCATCCACATATAAGATTAGAAAAATAAGTGTGCTCCTACTAACCCTTTTGAAAACACAATGTTCTTCTTCATTCATGATGAAGTCAAACCCTTTGACTACTTCATAAAAACAAATATTCCAACTCTGAGATACTTGTTTCGATCCATAGATGGATTTTTGAAGCTTGCATATTTTCCTAGCTTTTTGTGGATCGACAAAACCTTCAGGTTGTGTCATGTACACATCCTCACTTATGTTTCCATTTAGGAAAATCGTTTTGACATCTATTTGTCATATCTCATAATCGAAATATGTAGCAATAGCTAGAATGATCCAGATAGACTAGAGCATAGCAACGGTCTAGAAGGTCAACCGGACAACAGCAATAAAATAGCTATAACTTTCATTCAGCTGATCCAAAAATTATGTTCTTTAACATTCTAGAAAGGTAAGAGAATTTCCTACAAAAGTCATGTTGGTAGACAACCCTGATTCGGCCATTATCAATTTCTAATCTATCAATTACTACGAATGCTATAACTTGATAGGGATTCTGGACAGCAACATTGCAAATATCATAACTCAAAAACTACACCTCCAAATAATCTGAATTCAGATCCTACAAAAACCTAATGAAATATCCCACAATTCTTCAGGAGATGATCTACCATAATTTCACAGTTACAAATTTCAAAACCGCAGTACAACTAACAGTAGTAAAAACCCGATCTACTACCGAAACAATTGCATGGAAACGAATTAAAAAAAACATCAAAGAACTGAGAAATCACCCTTGAAGACTCGATGTGACTCGCTGAAATCCCCACGAGAATCTTCTCTCCCCTTTCTTCTCCCTCTCCTCTACCTTCCTCCTTGGCTAGCGGCACCCGGAGAGATCTTTCTCCCACCCTCCCTTGGCCAGCAGCAATGGAGGGACTAAGGTGGGGGTGGGTAGGGGAGGCGCCACCAGGGAATGAGGGAGGCATGGGGAGGTGTTGGACAGGAAGGAGGCGCAAGGGAGGAGAGGGTGTGGCGGCCAGGAGGAAGGAGGAAAAAGGGGGTGGCGGCCAGGACGGGGAGGGGATGGGTTAGGGTTTGGGGTGGCCAGCTCCCTCATAGGCCATGGGCCAAAAAAGTTGTTCTCCCCCCACTTGACTTTGGTCTGGCGGCCCACTCCACTCTCCAATTTTTGAATTTTCTAATTTATTTCCCTCTCAATTTTTATTGTACTCTCAAATGATAGTCTAGGTATCACAGGTAGGATTCAAATCATTAGGTTGAAGCCTCTTAGCATTAATGTTATAGACATGCACATCTTCAAGATTCAAAATATACAATTCATTCACCAATGGAGTATGACCATAAAGCATACCATCGAAATAAATTGAACAACAATTGTTTTTTTTATTCTGAACTCATAACCTTCTGCTCCTAATCATGAAGCAGAAATATTTTTTTTGCTTAAGGCAAGAACATAGTAACAATTATTTAATTACAAAACTAATCCTAAAGGTAATGATAATGGTACAGTGCCAACAACCAACGCATCAACTCTTTCTCTATTGCCCATGCAAAGATCAACCTCGCCTCTCACCAAACTTCTATTCCTTATCAGCCCCTGTATCAAATTGCAAATATGAGCAACCGATCCGATATCAAATACCCAAAAAAAACATGTAGGAAAAGTAGCAAGATTAATTTCTATAATATTTATACTTGAACTAGAAGTCTTACTTTAGTTGTGCCTTTTCATCTCTGCCAACTACTTCTTACAACCCCCCCTCCCCACCCATATCTATCCGATGAGACATGACTATCAATCAATACATGTGTTGGTATATAAGTCACTAGTGTCCCGACCAATGATATCCGACACTACACCATGACCTAGTATGTAGAGCAATCAAACTATCGGGGAAAACAATGTTCAAGAGCAAATTATCTGTCGGGAATGAGTTTCCTCGGCACTTACTGCCTGCCCGGTAAAGTGCGCTGGGAAAGACATTCCCCGACAGATATGTGGGTTCCCGGCAGTTATCTTCCCTAGATTGTTTGTTTTTTGCCAGCAGTTAGAGTTTCCCCGGCAGTTAGATTTTCACCAAGAATTAGATGTATTTCCAGTAGATATAACGACAACATTTGCATGATTCCTGACAGATTAGGCACCTAGGAATATACATGTAGAATACCAACAAAATTTAATTATGCGGGCTATGTTTTTGACAAATCTGTCAGGAATAGTAAATTTTATATTTTCTCTAGATTTTGCACCATTTAACCATAACTTACAAAACATACAATTTTGGCAATAATATATGACTCACAAAACATGTCATCTCAACAATCGAGGATAATTCCAACATAGAGTAAATTCAGATTATGCAAAATACATAACCAGAAAATATGGAATTTATGATCCAACACAATACATGTGCAGTACACCATACATAGAGTGGGTGCAATTTATGAGCATTCTAGTATAGCCATGACAAACACAATCGACTGGAGTCTAATCAAGCGAAAGCTTGGCAAGCACATGGAAATACTCCAACCCCTTCTACCATAATACTAGTCTAGCCTTGGCATATACAAAACATCCACGCAAAAGAAGTAAAAAATGTAGATGTCCACATAATGAAATAAACATGCTATCACCATTTGCAAAATAAGGACGATCACTCCATCAACAAACAATAACTTAAACGACCCTTATGTTTTGGACCTGAAAATAAATTCGAGAAGTCAATAACCACAAACCATATATACTTTGCATTTTGCCTATGCATTTGTACAGAAATGGAGATCGCAACCCTAGATTGCATATGAAATAATCCAAAATACTTATAGAGTTGTTTTCTCTATGTGATCTACCATGTTGTAGCTCTTATGGTCTGAACTCAGTTGGTGTTAACTGTTAAGACAAACAAAGAATACTATACTTCATTCAATGATATGTTTTGATGATCTTTATTGCCATACCAGTAACTAGAAGTAATACATCCATCTAGTTCACGATTAATTTAGATAATGCTTTGTTAAGAACCAGGGATACTGATGCAGATATAATAATCCTCAATTAATTAAATTATTTATCTGTAGTTGTTATTATAGATATCAATATCTTTATGTTATTCGTAAGGATACCTCTTATCATTAATAAGGGAAAAACCTAGCCGAGTGGTCGTAAACCATTTTACAACCACTCTATATGGTCATAAGTTCTTCTACGACCATCTAGTAGTTGTAAGATTTCCTACGACTATCTCATGATCGTAAGCTTTGCTACGACCACCCTATGGTCAACAAAGCCTACAGACATGTGGGCCCAATCGACTATGGACACTTATGCACTGTGTTTAATACACACATTAGTTAATATGTGCTATTATTCTCTGGGATAATTGTACTCCCTCTGTTCTTTTTTTACCTGACTTCCTAGAATCCGTGCCGTCAAACTTTCTAAAGTTTGACCACCAATAGATTTAAAACTATCTAGATTGACTACATAAAAATTATATCATTAGATTTGTCATTAAAAATACTATCATAATATTATAATTTTATTACTACATATTAATGTAAAGTTATAAAAAGTAACGGTCAAAGCCGCATCTCGAAGACCGCAAAAAGTAAAAAACGTCAAGTAAAAAAGAACGGAGGGAGTATATATTAAACCTCTGTCTCTGACATAACTGTAAGACGACATGGGAGAGTTAGTATCTGACAATAACCATCATTGAACGTGTATATTTCATCAAATGGTGAGACGTATCTTGATACAGGACAACTGCCACCCCTTAACGTGCTATATAAGGAGTAAAGCCAGTGGACAAAGGACGGCAACGACAACAACAATGAACACGAGATAAGTAGTGATATGTCGGGACCCAAAATATGCAATTCTGGACCCTCTGTGTATAATGCACTAGTCCAGGATCACACTAGTGCACACAGTGTCAACATAGGTGAATATCGATCCACACAAGCGATTAATAACATAAACGAGTAATTTGATAACAAATAGTTGTTTTGACCTTTTGGTCGAGTTTATAATTATTAAGCCACACAGGGCTAGCAAGAAATGAAATAGCAGCGGAAAAAAGAAACTTCAGCGGAATTCCATCAATTCACCACAGGCAACTGACTGGGATCAAGACCCTACGATCAAGCACCTTCGATGAACTCCTCCTAAAGGCGGTGAAGACTCCTCCTCTTCATTGCATATTTTACAACAAGCATGAGTACACACCGTACTCGCAAGTCATACCACAGAAATGCAATTATAGATGCAAACTTATTCCAAAGGAATGACTTCTGTGGTTCTTTTGCAGAAATGCAGCATTTGCAATTTAAATACAAGTAATAGATTGGAAGCATAATTCAAACAAATAGACAATAATAATTTGACAGTTTTATTTCACAAAGGCACATAGCCTAAACAAGTTATTCACATAGCCATATGACTTAGGTCACACAGCTCCCTTCCCAAGGTTTTCATGAAAATCTACCCTTGTGTGAAATCACCGAAAGCATGTCCATGATCATGACGCGCTATTGAATAGATTGATTCAACACTCTGCAGAGTTTGTACACTTTACCCACACGATACAACTAGTGTAGCTAGCACTAGCCGTAACAAAATAGTTCAGAAACTTCATCTTAACATTGACACTCCCAGTGTGCTTACAAACCGTCAGACAACAACACATAGGAAGTCATCAGACACACAGATTGGATGGGGACACGGCGAACCGCCCCGTGATGTGACTACCTGGTAGCACACCTCCACCCACGCCCACAACCTAACCTACAACCTGAGTAATCAATGCCAAGACTCCATAACTTACTAAGTTAGGCCCGTCCCATACCAGGCATGTGGTTGTACTAGAGGCTCAGTTCAATGGCGCACAAAGTTAAGTCCTTAATTGACCAAGGCAAGACTTTCACTTAAACTATAAATCCCTATGCACACAGGTTATTAAGCCCATGCACATAGCTCCACCAAAATATCACACAGTCCACTTGCCTCCGTCTAAATCCTTTCCCACCCTGTTGGTTAAGTGCAACATATGCCATCAACGAGTAATAGCACATAGAGCATACAGTTTCTATCACATAGTTCCATAGTCACTTAGTCAAGTTTATATTTGCAACTACATGAGATGATGACTCGTAGCATGGCAAAGCAAACTAATCGCATCTAACCAACCCACGTTGGTAATACACTAGCACCAACTAAATAAACCAAACTAGGGTGACAAAAGATTATGGCATACAATTAGACAAGGAGGTCATAACAAACTGGATATTAACTAAGCCCAAAAGCATTGAAATAAATAATTAAAGTAAATGCAATAATTTGAATCAATATAACTTTTGAAAACTGGGTTCAATATGATCAAAAGTATAACTTGCCTTGGAAAAGGTCTTGGTATTGATCTTGGTCTTGAGATGCTCCTTGCACTTCAAAACCTCCCGAGGTATCAACGTCTACTCGCAAATGAAACAAACAAACAAAAATAAATAAAAACAGAGGCAAAACAAACTCCAAAAATTAAATAAAAATATCAAATAGGTAGATCTTGAATTTAGAAATTTGAATGGGCTCAAACGGAGTTCGGATGCAAAAGATATGGGCTTTGGAAGATTGAATCTACAAGAAAAACCCTAAAACTGATTATTCCGAATTTCTGAATTATTTCTTAAAAGAAAAATCGGATTATTGCGCAACGATGACGTCAGCGCTCGGAATTAAAGAATTAAAAAGAAAAACTGACATGTGGGACCCACACGTCAGTGAGATGGCTCACGGTGAACCAAGTTCATCGAGCCTTAGGATCTGGGGCTAGGGTGAGGTGGCACGCACGCGCACGTGGACGCTGACACGGCGCTGACGCGGGTTGACACGCACTCGCGGAGGCTGAGGTGGCGAGCCACGTGGGACGACACGTCGGATCGGCGGCGGCGGCGCTCGGGCTTGAGGCTTGCCGGCGAACAACGGCGGCTCGACAGCGGTGGGTGATACCGACGTGAAGAGGGGGACGCGGGGAACTCGCTGATGGGCTCACGGGTGCTCAAGGCCAACCGTGGCGGCTGACGGCGAGGTAAAAGCGGCGGCGGGGCTTCGGGCTTGACGGCGATGGCGCTAGAGAGCTTCTCCGATTTAAACGAAGGTGATCCGGGGTTCCTCTGCTTTCAGGCGATGTCGGCGGCGCGGCGGCGAGGCTCCGGTAACCGGTGTGACGAAAACACTCGTCGGAGCAAGCGGCTTCACAACCTTAAAACTCCAAACTCCGGCGGCGCTAGGGCTCAAGAGGGGCGGTAGTTTGAGGGTTTGAGGTGCGGGGGCGACGACGATCCCGGGGTGCCCTTTATAGGGTCCGGGGAGGCGCGGATGTGGAAACGCCCAAATCGTGTCCGAGATGAACACGAAAACAAATCTGGGAAATCTTGGAGATAAGAAGCGAATTGAGATAAGATTTCAACCGAAACGATTGCGGGGGAGATAGAGACGCGATTTTGACACGGTTTCTAGAAGCGAAACGGTTGGAAACTCCATTGCCGTATCGAGCTCGGAGAGCTCCAATGGCGGCTCCGAGCCGGACTCATGCGAGGAATATGACCGCGTCGGAGACGATGACCTCGGTGGGCCCACCGGTCAGAGGAACACGGAGACGGACGCGTCGCTGGCGTTGATCGACCGCCTGACGCCGATCCACGGTGGGGGGGACTTTGCACAAGCAGTCGCGGGGTAAGGATCACGAATGAGTGAGCGGGCGAATCGAAGGGAGATTTGGCCCGAAGGATTTTTCTGAGATTTTAATACTTTTTCCTTTTTTTGAAAATACCAGAAATTCGAATAAGCAATAGAAAATAGCAAATGAACTTGGAAAAATTTCAGAAAAATCTGGAAAATATATCCAAGCCCAAAGAACCCAAATAAAATAGTTTTGACCATTGTTCATGTTGACTTTAATCATATTAAATTATTTTGATGTACAAAGTCCATATTAAGCTTTTGATTTAAAAACAAATAAAATCCAAATAGTGAATTTTCTCCTACTAACTATTTAAAAGATTTTTAAGGCTCAGAAAATTGGGATGTTACACGATAGGATCAGCAGACATAAGTCATTAAGCCCTAGTTCTAGTGATTTCTTCCATGGTGTAAAGCATAGTCAATACAACAACACGGGAGTAGGGTTATTATTCTCTCAGAAGAATGGCCGAACCTGTATACAATCCCCGTGTCTTTTTCTGTGTGATTTAACTATAGGAGAGTCCCCAGCATAGATACCATGTCCAGATCTATGGCAGCAACAAGTCTACCTCTACAATTAATTATTTGTTGTAAGAATGGACGTGAGAAAGTACTAGAAAATAAATTTTTTTGTAAGCTTATGTTGTACCTAGGTAGATCCATCAATCTCTTATCCAAAGCTGGTATGTACTATCAAATTTCAGAAGTCACCTAAATTTTACAAACTGTAGAAATAGTCTGTAAATACATAACTAATAAATTAATGTTGTAGTATTGTTATATAGAAAACATCAAGTACAAATGCTTTCCACAACTATGCCCAGAGACAAATTAACAACTTCACACAAGTACAAATAGGATATCAGGATGTGCCATTTCATAAGAACATTCATGATAAGATTAAGAGCACTAACCGGGAAGTTGCCTTTTGAACTGCACCATGAAGCAAAAAAAATTCATAATCAACTTTAAATCCAGCCATGTACTAAGTTTGTATATCACGCTTAGATTTTCTTGCACTTACAAGGCAACCGTAAAAAACAATTGCTGCTTCAAAAAAAAAACCTATATACTAATAATAGCACCATTACGTAACTTTCAAGTGAGGGGAAGAAACAAACCTTCTGCTTCAAGATGTCACATCTACTTTGAAGATGTTGGCTTGAGCTGCTTCAAGCCATTGACGAAGCTTCTATCTTCACTTACAGCTTCTAGAGCAAGCAATCTTTCTTGCACTGCATAAAAAAACATAGATGTTTCATTCTAAACCATAACTGAGTTGGTTTTGACCCAAAAAAAAAACACACTTGGCATGCAGGAGAGAGAGGACGGATGAGGGGTGGCCAGCTTCACCTAAAATGCAGGGGACGAACAAGGGACAGCCTAGAACTCCACCAATCTGCTTTAAGATGTTGGCTGGATCTCCTTCAAGCCATTCCCTGAGCTTCCAAAAAGAGGAGACGCTGAGGAGGAGGGGCACTGATGAGGATGGGGTGCTGGGATGAGCGGCGGCCGAGGAGGAAGGGCCAACGCTGGGAGGAGGGGCGGTCGGGGAGGAAGGGGCGTCGCGGGGAGGAGGGTGGCGCTAGGAGGAGACGCTAGTAGTGAGGGTGTGTTAAGATATTTGGGGATAAAGTGGAAAGGTGTGTTCATACTTGTGGTCTTCGTGCCTCTCTACTCTATTTTTTTCATCTTCGTGGCCACATGAGGGTTCCCTTGCGTGGCTCTATTCCCCAACATATATGTTGATCTAGTTAACTTTTTTCATGACAGATGTGTTGTAGCTAACATAAAAACATAGCTGACAGATAAGTTATTCTAGACAATAATTATTTCTGACAGAGAGCGGACCCGTAATCTCTTGGATATTGTCGACACATGTTTTATTACTCATCCTATTTTTGTCCGGCAGTATATTGCCCTTAATTCTATATCATGGTGTAGTGTGACCAAGAATCCTTTTAAAATAACATCATACAACTATTAATAAACTTCACTAACAAGTCGCATGCTTGCTAATCTTTATAAATGATAATTCATCTAAATAACATAATAACATTTATTCTATAATTTATAAATATAGATATGATATAATCAACTTCATGATTGACTCGTAGGAGTCACTAACACGTAAAGCACCCCCATTAAACCTCCCTTTCTCCATCCACCACGATCACCAAATCGATCGCAGTCTGTCTCGTGGTGTCTGTATCCTCCAAGAACTGAAGCGGGTAATGATTTGAGAACCACCAGCAAGGCATTTCACTACACTCTCTTTCACGATTATTCTCCACTTGTCTGAAAAGTTTCACTTTTTTTTTTGTCACATGCATCTACTGTTCTACTCTACTCATACAACTTAACAGCAACAGCAATGGATTACAGCAGTGGAGAGCTATCAGTAGGTCCATGGTACTACCAACAAATCACGCTGCTGCACGTACCACATTTATTGTTACGATATTAGTCTTAGAGATATATATATAGTTTGTTATTCTCCATTGTTATGAGGGGTTCTTTGTATATTCATCACCTGTACTTTGTGTATATATACCGGCCCATTGGCCTCATATTGAATACAAACGCTATTCATAACATGGTATCAGAGCGCACCTAGGGTTTGTCGAGCCGCCACCGCCCGACTTCACTTGACGTCCGGACCAGGACTCGGCGCGCCTTGCTTGGCGTCGCCTCCACCACCGTCGCCTTGGTCACAACCGAGCCCGACTCCCGTTGCCGTTGCCGCTCACCACCGTCGCCGCTGCCACTCGCCACCGTCGCCGCTCGCCATAGTCCGCGCGGGTGCTTCTGCTTGCCGCCCTACCGCCGGCCAGATGTGCCACACGCTGCGCAGACGCGAGAACGCGCAGCTGCCGCTCCGCGACGCGTGTGGCGCGCCTCAGCCCGCCGCCGACGCGACGCACGCACGCCGCCGCCGCCGGTCACTCGAGTCGCCTTGGCCGGCCTAGGGAGGGGCGAATCCCGTTGCCGTTGCCGCTCGGCCTCGCTCCCTCCGCTCCCCACTGCCCACCGGAGACGTGCGCTCGCCCAGATCTGCGACGATCCGCTCGCCGCCGCCATCAGAGGCAGGGGAACCAAAACTAGGGTTCCCTTGGTCGGCTGGGCTGATTTTTAGTCGGGCCGGCCGGCCCAAAAAAAAACGTTGATCTAACTGCCGCGCCGTCCAGCGCCGCCTGTTAAACTTCGTTCCCTTAGTCGTCGTGCCGTCCAGCACCGCCTACCAATGGGTACTGTGTCTCTCCCTCGTTGCCCGGTGATCTTCGATGGTGTTAATTACATCGACTTCGTGTCTCACATGCGCATCCATATGCGTAGTCTTCGTCTCTGGGGCATCCTCTCTGGCGATGTCATCTGCCCCGCCTTGCCCTATTCCTCCGACGGAGTTTACCTCGCTGTCATGCGCCCTCGACAAATGACAAGGTTTCGCCGAGGCCGCTTCACTTTGTCGATGATGAGGCATGTCTTCGCCTACCAAGAGGCTCTGGATTCCTACAAGGATCGACTGGCCGTCTATACTCAGTGGTACGACGACGACGCTCGGGCTGCTGCTGTCCTCATTGCCAGTGTCCAACCTCAGTTCTCCTCTGAGGTTGTGGGACTCTCCTCGGCTTTCCAGATGTGGACTCACCTTTTCGTCCGCCTTCTGAGCCCTCTGGTGATGCCTTGTACCTGTCCGTGGTCCGCCAGGAGCACTCTCTTCAGCAGGGTGATGCTACTGTTGACGCTTTTTACGCTCAGAGCTCTGCTGTCTGGCGTCAGCTGGACTCTCTCCGCACTGCTGGTTGTCGCTCTTGTCCGTGCTGCCTAGCTGTACGTGCTGACCTGGAGTTTCAGCGGGTCTACGAGTTCCTTACTCGCCTTCGTCCTGAGTTCGAGCAGCGGCGTGCCCAGCTCCTTGCACGCCACCCTCGTGTCACTCTCCTGGAGGCTCTTACCGAGATACGCGCGGAGGAGACTCGCCTGAGTGGTGCTGGTCTGATGCCACTCCCCTCTGTGCTCGCCGCCTGGCCCACTGCTACACCGCTCGCTTCCACGCCAAAGACACCGCCTCCTCCAATGGCCGCCACAGGCGGTGGTGGCCGCCCTCCATCTGGAGGTGGCCGTCCTCACTGCTCCTACTGTGACAAGGTTGGCCACATTGAGTCCCAGTGCTATAAGAAGAAGCGGCATCTTTCACGCCGTTCTTCTCCTAGCACTGATACTGGTGTTTCTACATCGACGTCTACATCGACTCCTTTAGCAGTTTCTCTCCGAGCAGAGATAGCCGACTTCGCCGCTTTGCTTGCCGCTTGTGTTCTCCTCGGCAGGTTCTCGAGGCAGTGCTACATCGACTCTTCGGCATCGAGAAACCACCCTCTACACAGTCAGGTACCTCCCCGTGGATTCTTGATTGGAGCATCTTTTCACATGACTTCTGATGCTTCCACTCTGTCCTTCATTACACCTCTTGATTCTCCTGTTAGTGTTCTCACCGATGGTACCTCTCTTTCGTCTCAGGTCGAGGACCTCTTAGCAACTCATCCTTCATGTTCCTTCATTTGCTCATGTTCCTCGCCTTACCATGACTTCTTTTTCACTGGGCGATTCATCGATCTTGGTTGTCGGGTCATTCTCGACTCGACTCTTGTTGTGTTCAGGACCGCCACACGGAGCTCGGTTGGTTCTGCCCTCGGCGCTTTGACTCACTGGCGTCTCTGGGAGCTTGACTAGCTTCACCTTCCTTCCGCTGCCACCGCCGCCAGCCTCTCTCTCGCCTCTGCCACTCCGTCTCTGGCTCTTTCAAAGAAGTGCCATCACCGTCTTGGCCATATGTGTGGCTCTCGTGCGTCGTCTTTAGTTCGTTGTGGTCTTCGGGTGCATCTCAGAGAGCGTGTCTTTAGATTGTCGTACGTAAGTTAGGCAAACTTGACTTCCTTATCCTCATAGTGAGTTAGTATCTCGGCGTCCATTTGATCTTGTTCATTCAGATGTTTGGGGTCGGCTCCTTCGTTTGAAAGGGATCATCGATATTATATCATATTTATAGATGATTTTCTCGCCACACTTGGATATATTTCATGTCTTCTCGTAGTGAGGTCTTGTCTATCTATAAACAGTTTGCTACTATGGTTCGCATTACGTTCTCCACTCCTATTCGTGTCTTTCATACGACTACTGGGCGAGTACCTCTCTCATCACCGCGGCTTCCTTCTTTGGCGGAGGCACTCTCGCTTCGATTCTCTTGTCCCGGTGCTCATGCTCGAGAATGGTGTTCTTGGCGCAAGCATCGTCACCTCTTGGAGTCGGCGTGCAATCGATGATTGCCGCCTCTATTCCACCTCACTTTTGGGCCGAGGCTGTTTCCACTGCCACCTATCTCGTCAACATCCAGCCTTCTTCTGCTCTTCAGGGTGCAATCCCTTTTGAGCATCTCTATGGTCTCCTTCCTGACTACTCTGCCCTTCGTCTGTTTGGCTGCATTTGCTACGTTCTCCTCACCCCTCGAGAACGCACCAAACTGACTGCTCAGTCTGTTGAGTGTGTTTTTCTAGGATACAGTGCCGAGCACAAGGGCTATCGGTGCTGGGATCCTGTTGGTCGACGGATGCGGATTTCTCGGGATGTGACTTTCGACGAGTCTCGTCCCTTCTACCCACGTCCTGCCTCTCCTTCGGTTTCCTCTGTGGAGTCTCTGTTTTTTTTACCTTTCCAGATACACCTATATCTGTCTTGCCCTCGTCCACCCGTCCCACTGAGTCTCCACATATTCCTCCTGTGGTCTCTCCGCCGTTGTTGCCGCCGCCGTCTCTGTGGCTCCTCGGGCTCCCCCACTACACTCGTCTACACTCGCCGACCTCAGATTGAGGATCTTCCGGATGAGCCATCTTCTTCGATGCTTCATCTTCTTCGATGCTCCATCTTCCCGATGGGTCATCTTCCTCGCCACGCCTCCGTGATCGCCAATCGATTCGCCCCGCCTGCTTTTGCCTTTTTGGCGCAGCCTACTTCGAGCTTTGTCTCCCAGGGATGTTGTTACTCACCCCGAGTGGCAAGATGCCATGGCCGAGGAGATTGCGCCCTCGAGCATACTTGGTACTTGGGATCTTGTTCCTTTTCCATCTCACTCTCGCCCTATCACATGCAAGTGGGTCTATAAGATTAAGACTCGCTCGATGGCTCTCTTGAGCGTTATAAAGCGCGTCTTGTTGCTCGTGGCTTCCAAGCGAGAGCATGGTCGTGACTACGATGAGACTTTTTGCTCTCGTGGCCCACATGACCACTTGCCCACACTCTTCTTTCGGTGGCGCCTGCTCGCCATCGGGTCTGCTTTCTCAGCTTGATGTCAAGAATGCCTTTCTTAATGGTGAGTTGCGTGAGGAGGTCTACATGCATCCGCCACTTGGGAATTCTGTTCCTGAGGGCATGGTCTGTCGCCTTCGTCGCTCTCTCTATGGCCTTAAGCAAGCCCCCCGTGCTTGGTTTGAGCGCTTCTCCTCTGTGGTCACTGCTGCTGGCTTTTCCGCAAGTGATCATGATCCTGCGCTCTTTGTCCACACTTCGTCTCGTGGTTGGACTCTTCTTCTTCTGTATGTTGATGATATGATCATTACAGAGATGATTCTGAGTACATTGCCTTTGTCAAGGCTCGCCTTAGTGAGCGTTCCTTATGTCGATCTTGGTCCTCTTCGTTACTTCCTTGGGATTGAGGTTACTTCCACTCCGGATGGTTTCTTTATGTCCCAAGAGAAGTATATTCAGATCTCCTTGATCGCGCCTCTCTCACGATCAACAGATCGTTGAGACTCCCATGGAGCTCAATGTTCACCTCCGACCCTCGATGGCGAGCCTCTTTCCGATCCGACTCGCCATCGCCATCTTGTTGGGAGTCTTGTCTACCTTGTTTGTTACTCGTCCGGATATCTCTTATCCAGTTCACATTCGAGTCGATTCGTTTACTGCCCCACTCAGTCCACTATACCACCTTCTTCGAAGTTCTGCGATACCTTCGTGGGACTATCTCTCGTCGTCTCTTCTTTCCACGCACCGGCTCGTTCTGACTTCAGCTTATTCGGATGCTACTTGGGCGGCGATCCCTCCGATCGTCGGTCTATCTCTGCCATCGTGTTTTTCTTGGTGGTTCTCTCATTGCCGAAGACAAAGAAAGCAGATCATTGTGTCCTGCTCGAGTCGCAGAGGTGAGTTATGAGCTATGGCTCTCTTGACAAGCAGAGATTACTTGGCTACGGTGGTTACTTGAGGATTTTGGTGTTTACTCACTACACCGACTCCTCTCTTGTCGACAAATCTGAAAGCTATCAAGATTGTTCGTGATCCTGCGGAAGCATGAACTCACCAAGCATATTGGTGTTGATGCTTCCTTCATGAGGTCTTGTGTGCATGATCAGGTGATTGCTCTCCAGTATGTGCCTTCGGAGCTTCAGATAGCGGATTTCTTCACGAAGGCCCAGACTCGAGCATAGCACGGCTTCTACCTCTCCAAACTCAGTGTTGTTGATCCACCATGAGTTTGAGGGGGGGGGTGTTAGAGATATATGTATAGTTTGTTATTCCCCATTGTTATGAGAGATTCTTTGCATATTCACCACCTGTACTTTGTGTATATATATCGGCCTATTGGCCTCATATTGAATACAAGCGCTATTCATAACAATTAGTACGATAAGAAGAAGCTCACGTTAAACGATGGGATTAGACGACTCGGATACATCGCAGATCGTACTACAGAGATCGTATGTGAATCATTTCTCATAAACAAATTATTGGCATATCTCCAGCACACTAAGCATGTTAGCCACTAGCAAACCTGCAGATTTGCAAGATAGTGACAAACATCGCACAACACTGATATTGGTCAGAGCAACCAAATCAGTACTCCAAATATTTGCATTCAAAAATCCAAATCCAAATAGCAATTCTACAAATTGCTTCTACTGAAATGCTTCCAGGGAAAAAAATGGCGGATTTGGTATTGGCATTACTGCATATATTCCAATCTCAGCTAGCAGTTGCAGGTTACAGATTCAAGCTCAAGGTAATCAATCCTCTTCACCATTGGAGGCCGAAGCTCATGCTCTTCTGATGGCTGTTTAGATAGCTAACTTGTTGAATTTACGCACATGTACCTTCTTCCTTGATTACAAGGTCCTAGCGCGAGCCATCTCGGAAAGATAGTTTCTTAAAAAAAAACAGGACACTGGATGATTAGGCCGCTTTTACTTCAGATCACAAAACTTTGTCGATCCGTGCAGGTACACTCCATCTACGTCAGCAGGCAGAACAATCAGGAAACTGATCTTTTGGCTAAGCAAGCTTTAAAATTGCCTCTCAGCTTCAAACTGTGAAATTGTTGTCCCTCTCCTCGTTCCACCAGCTACCGAAAATAAATTCTATGGGACGGGACCTCAGAAGAGGCCCCATGCATCTGCCGTCTATCAGGAGAGAGAGAAGGAGGGTGAGAAGATCGAACGGTGGAGAGGAGGGGCCTCATCGTTAGACCCCATCTCATAGAATTTGTTTCCCCAGCTGCCCAATATTAACAGTACTTTGTAACCATGACTTTGTCATGAGCTACGTAACATTCTGTGTTTCCAATGAAGTCAGCCCTTATAGGGCTTTTATTCTTAAAAAACACCGATATTTAGTGCAAATCTGAAACAGCCCGAAATTTGAAAATTTCAAAACTTTTTGGCGTTTTTGTTGTGATTTCGAAATCTTTCCCAATTAGGAAATTTCCCTCCCATTTCTGCTTTCCCTGCTCGGTTTTCCGCTTCCCTCAGCTGGAGGCGCCTTTTCTCCCGGGGCGCCACTCCCACCTTCTTCGGTGCGTCACCACTGCCAAGCCACCCTCGCCTCCGGTTCCGTCAGCCACCAGCTCCCGCGCCACGCACCACCTCTACCAGCTTCCACCACCTTCGCCGCGCCACCTCACCTCGCAACCTTACCCCCTCCAGCGTCGTTCGCGTGGGCGGCCAACCACGTCGCTACCCATTGCTACAACCACCCTACTGCTCCCACCGCCTCTCAAGGCTATATAAAGGCCCTCTTTGTTTAGGTTTTTTGTCTGGCTTAAAAACAAAAAAGCCCAAACCTAAACCAAGGGGTGGCTTTTTTGTCAGGCTTATAAAAAGCTTAAGCCAATTTAAGCCTAAAAGCCATAAGCCATGGAAGAGGTGTTTTTTTGGCTTTTGCGGAATGGAATAACTGTTTGCCACTAAAGTTCTCTGAAATTACCCATAAAATGCCATTGCATATAAATACACAAATCGTTCCATTTTTTTCATGTTCCACCTCCTCTTCACTGATTCCCAAATCCTTCGGTTCCTCCACGCCACCGCCTCCAATCCCCTCCCCTCCACGCCACCGACTCCGCCCTCCTCCCCGACTCCACCGCTCCTCCCCACGCACGCCGCCTCCCCACACACCGCCTTCCTCCTCCCCAACACCGCCGCCCCACGAGGAAGACGCCGCCGCCTCTAACGCCGTCGCTCCCATGAGGAAGACGCCATCGCTCCATGAAAGACGCCGCCTCCTCTCGACGACCTTAACGCTGCTCTTCTCGTCCGCCGCCGCTCTCTGCCGCCGCCTCCTCCCGACGACCCGACGCGGCCCTTCCTCGTCTGGACGCCGCCCCAAAGTGAGTCTCTATCTCTCCCTAGCACCATTTTCTTGCATTTGCAAGTTGAAAGTGAGAAATTGTAAAGTTCAGATTAATTTTGCCAGAATGCTCTACTTTCATCATGAGCAAGATGCAAGCATTACTGGAGCAATGGTCGCTGGAGCATAGCATCCATAGGCAGTAGCAATGCTCATTAGAGCATTACATCAATATATACTAGCATTAATTTTGCCACAATGCTATACTTTGATCTTCTTTTGTAGAATTCCTCCATCCGAAGGCGGCCTCATATTCCATCACCCTGTGTAGCGGCGTCGCTGCCTTGAAAATTTGGGATCAGCCATGAGGCGCATATTCCATCACTTTAAACCTATGACCCCTGTTTAGTGTTTTAATACTAGCAGTTTGTTTTGATTGCACTTAATTGCTCGTCCAGCAAGATATTCATTTGTAGTGAAGACTGTTTTGCGGATCAATGTTTTGGATGCAAACTTATTTTATTTTCCCACATATTTCAACTGAAATATGGAGGTGGCATTGCATTAGAGATGGTTTTCTGTTTGACATGAACAAGTTAATATATTTTAGTACTTCGTTTTTGATGTGGTGATAGACAATATTGAACATATTTCTGTTTGATGGGGAACCCAGCTTTCAATGGAGCAAACCTTACATGTTATATATTCCTAAGCAACCATCATAAAGTAAGCTATAGGATGTTGAGGATTTCCCCAGGAATTCCTCCATCTGAAGGCGGTCTTATATTCCATCCTATTCGGTAGCAGCGTTGCTGCAATGAAACTTTGGGGGATGCCATGAGACAATCATTTGTATTTTGCAGTGTGTCATTCCATTGGCACCTTAGTGTTATGATTTCTTCTAAGACTTTTGAATTTTCTTGTTCTAAACATATGGTTGCCTTAGTTTAGTTTTTTTTGCATGTATATAAACTGAACCTTCGGACGTTTGCTTCGGAATGTGCAGACACTGTATCGTTTGCTCCAACATATGCTAGAGAGCCTCCCGGCCCTCCCTATCACACGCAGCTTTCTTTTACATGTGTTTGTTCTATTTCTTTTCCCTTTTTAGAAATGTGAACATATATTGCATGCCTTGCTCTTCTGAGAATGTTTTGGTTTTCAGATCACACAGACATTGTAGATGCCATTCTTGCATGTCAAGAGATAATTGGTAAGGGGCAAAACGTTTCTTATATCGTTTTGCTAGTGGAGCGATTGTTGTTCTTGAGGAAATCAGAGATTATCCAGATGAGGTTCTAGTTACGATCAAAGGCAATTCTTCACAAGTTCAAAGCTAGATCTACTTGTATAGGGCTTCAAGGATTGCCTTCAAGAAATAAGACAGATCGAGCTTCTCGCTTTTGTTACATGTGGGATGGATCTCCAGCTTCATGATTTTGAGCTTTGCGGATGTAGAACTTATCCATCAAACCGAAGTGTGATTGAATTGACATGAAATGCGAGATGTATAGAATGGATAATACCCTTGTAACCTTGTCAATTGCTATCCTTTACAATCACAATAGTCATTGGTGTTATTGTACTTTGATGTTATGCACTATGTTGCACTGCAACCTATAGAGATTTATAAGACTAATATGAGGAATCGCATGGTACACTACTATTGTATTATGCAGTGGGGTTTATTTTCCAAGATTATGCTTGGTTTATTTTTCAAGATTATGCTTCCTTTCTAATCGGTTTTCAAATACTGAATACATGCATGCACAGACGAGCGATATCTTGCTATGAATAGGTTGTTTATTATACTCTGGTCTTCTTAGATATACATCTCCGATGGCGAGATTTGCAATTTATTTGGATAGGCTATGGTACACACACACGTATGCTCGTACAAGCGAAATCTATTTTGTTTCATATGTACACTTGTATGTATCATCATATTTTCAAATCTCATGCAAAAATAAGTTTAAATATAAGCTTAAATAGGTTCTTTAAACCTTAAAGGGCATTTCAGACCTTTCATCCTTCACACACAACTCAATAAGCCAACATCCTATAAAAAGCCTGATTACCAAACAACAAAGCTTGGCTTAAAAGCTTAGAGGCTTATTGTGAGGACCCCCGGGTTATCCCCGTAAGACCGAGATTAAACATGGTCTTAAGGACATAACTCTAGAGCCTCAAGTAAATGGATTCCAACTTAACTCGATCTTAGTGAAGGCTTAACTGCAACCTAGAGCTCCGGCGATCATGCGCGCTGCTCCCATGCAAGCACTACATGATTGTCGGTTCTCCAACAAGTCAAGCACCACACTTAGTGAGTTAAATAGGAAGCCACGAACAGTGAGTATGCAATCATATTGGCTCCCAAGATCAGCGACCAATATGCTCATACTCTCATGCAACGTTGATCACATCCATACAACAACATACATAGATAGTTCAAAAGACATACAACATAATAGTTAAGGTTTACATCTATTACAAGTGGCCGACCGGCCAAACTCAAATAAAAGTCTTAAGTAGCAGCGGAAGCAAGTAAATAAACCAAAATATCCAGCATGGTATGCCCCATAACCCATCGGCAACCGACTGGGAGTTAAATGATAGCACTACTCGGCAATGTCGCCTAAATCGACACTAACGAGCTCAACGGGCTCAAAGTCTTCCTCACCTGAAATTGCAGCAACGGGTTGAGTACAAAGGTACTGCAAGTCTTACACAAATAAAAATTAGTCATGCTAGAGGTTGTTCCAAAGGATGGCTCATATTGGCTTAGTTTTGCAAAAGAGACGCAACAATTTACAACCTACACATACTAGTTTTTCAAGTGCCACTTTGAAATCAGATTTGAAGTAGAAGTAAAGCATGTGAATAAGTAGTAAATTGAATAACAAATGAATCATACAAATGACAAAGTGGCTGTCCACTTTGATACAACAACATACATGAATATCCCATTCATGATGATACCAAGTTATAACCACAATTTTAATTCCAAGTCTAACAATAGCAACCATATAACTCAAGTGGTCGTCCATAACCGTGGACACGGCTATTCGAATAGATTTATACCCTACAGGGGTGTACTACTTTACCCACACGACTTGATTAGCCCGTAAGCCTCCAGATGCCTCCGAATATAGCATACTTCCTATGGTATGCCGGCCGGGTAAACCAAGACATAGTATTTTTCAGCAAGTTGATATCATTGAGTTGACTCGCCCAAACGCGACGTAACCCGTTTAAGTGTAGGCTAGCCTCCTACATCTAAACGGCACGCAAGTTGTGCCGGAAATGCCAACCCAATTAATAAAGTTTAAAGAGGGCTCACCCTCACAATAAAGAATTGCAATTGGCACCCTTATGGAACGATATGCGATGGAACACGATACGCCCTCACACCACCAGTCATCAACTCAATAATACCAACCCCTTACTTAACTAAGCAGCGCCCATACATCGCATGTGGCAAAGACGAGTTTTACTTGAATCAAAGATGTTACCAAAGTTCGGTCCTTGTTGGTCCGCATAAGACAAACCACAACCCAAATTGTGCACAAAGGCACCCTCCATAACCAACACTTGTCCAGACCCCAAAACTCATTTAAAATGGTAAAATTGAGTTCACAACACAGATACGAAGATCTGGAATCAAAAGAATGTAAGAGTTTGAGTGTTTCCCATAATTGTCGGGTTATTCCCGACAATCAAACTACCGGTTCTAGACTTGCATGGCTAAGCAAACCCAAACATATATAATTCACACAAACCTATCTTAGGAATGTGGTACTGGAGTTATTCATGATTCAAGATAAACCTCAAAGAGTGGGATATAGCTATTCTACACATCACAAAAATAGCGACATTAACGAAATAGCATGCAAGCAATTATCATTGCACTAACTTAACAAAACTGGGATCAAATATGATGCAAAAGAAAGTTCAAATGATGCTTGCCTTGCCGGTAGTTCAGTTGTTCAACTCGGTTACGTACTCGCTTACTTCCGGCAATTCGGAATCTATAGAAAGACGATATCGAATAAACATCGATAAAAGCCGAAAAATTCAAAGTGTTCAAAAATACATGAATTTTCTACAGTAGCTAGATGATGATTTTAGACGAATTTAGGTGAAAGAATTATTCTATTTGGATTTAGTATGTGAGAGTTATAGCAGTTTGAATATCAGTTTTCAGAAAAAATCCAATTTAATTGTAATCTGTTACTGTTCACCGAATTTAATTATTTGGTCAAAATTTGTAGAGCAGTGGTGAGGATGAGGATTATATGTATGGATAGAGAATGATAATATAAGACCAAAATAACTTAGTTCATCTCATTTGGAGTTTCTATGAAATACTTATGTATTTTCAAAGTTAAAAGCATTTCTAGTGTAAAAATAATAATACGTTTGTGAACTTCCTATTGCACTTAATACTTTTTACACTCAACTTAACTTAGCCTCTGCCATGATAAATGAGGCCTACGTATATTCTTTGCTATTCCATTTAAGTCCTAAAGTAAAACATCTACCGGCAAATCTAATATTCTCAATATCATTGACTTAACCAATTCTTCGGTGTTGAATCCCATCAGATGCATAACACCCGCTGATCATATTCTCATATCTTGATCTAAATCTCATACTAACCTTCACTAAGGCATAATCAAGGTAGTCAGTCCAACAAATAATTCCCGGACTCATAAACTTTCATCTACACAATCCTTCTAGTAGTTATATGAAATCCACCAAGTGATAAGCATATTACCATGACCAAATCCATCAATCATTTTCTGATATATTATTTAAGCTAATACTAACTATCTAGCTCTACTAGTATTTCTTCGGCAATTCACATTCAGTATACACCAAAATTTCTACCGATCGAGATTTATTTGACTTACCGATACCTAATGAGCTTTACCATTTAACATCACATCCAACATTTAATAGCTCACTAATAATTCAACTTACATCCATCTCACCGGACTAGTTGTGTATGACAACTACCAATCCAATCACATATACGCCCTACCGATCGACTATTAATGATTTATCTACTTAATCCAATAGAGGGTACAAAATTCACCAACTCGGAACAATAGGACTTGTCTATTAATTGCATGGCAATCCAATTAGTTATCCGTAATCAAATCATTCATTCTACCACCACCCAAATCTAGCATAAATGACTAACATAGCTATTACTTAAGACATCCGATCAATCTACTCATGATTTAATAATTTATTCGAGTCAACCTCCATATCTCATTCAATATCATCACAAGAGCTATCCATCAAGTAATAAATCATATAATCTTTATGCATCCTAACTCCAACAATTACTAATCCAACACAAGGGAAAAAACCTCCGATTAATTTATCATCCAAGATCACCACCAATTTTCCATGGGACTCAAAAATCATATCATCTTATCCAATGATCCAATTTATAAATGTAACCTAGCATCCACCGATATATCAATACACAATCATACCTACGCACAAATACAACTTAACCGGAGAATTACACCGGTCTTAAGTTACCAAATCATTTTTTACAATTAAACATGCATAGGTAGATGCCATGCACATGACCAATATGCAACATGCACGACTAATATCATAGCGCGGTAACAAAAATAATACTAAAGATTTTACCGCGGCACTAGGCGTGCGAATCGTCACCGAGCGTCGTCTTCTCAGCTCCGCGTCCACCGTAGTCGTCGCCGAGCTCGCCCGCGTCCGTGTCCACCATAGTCGTCCATGTCCCGCTCCGCATTGGTGCCTCCACTTCATGCCGCCTCGCCTCGCTCGGGTCGCTGCATGCATGGCCACCGCATGCAAGCGCCGCGCACTTGGGCTGCTACTCCACTGTTCTTGCCTCCTTGCCTCGGCCACCCCGGGCGCGGCCACCTTCGCCTCGGCGTTGTGCCGCTGCGTACCGTGCCGCATGAGTCACTGGACAGCGCCTCGGCGCCCTCGTCTTCGCGCCGGGCTGCAGCATCAAACCTCCTCCTGTGCTGGCCATGCATGCAGGCTGCGCACACGCCGCTGCTGCGCGTCGCTGCCACTCCTTTCTCTCTCTTCTCCCACCGAACAGCACCCCTTCTGGCTCCCCTCTGCCGCTGCATGCTACTGCTCAGCCTCCATCTACTGCTGGCCAGCAAGCCGCCTCCACGCTGCCGGCCATGGAGCTGCCGCTGCACCGACGCCACGTGCTGTCCCTTGGCCGCCTCAGCACTCCGGCCAAGCACCAGCTGCACCTCCTCAGCAACGTGCATCACCACTACAGCACGCAAACACTACTTCAAGTGCTGTGCCGCCCCTCTTCTCTAACCTCCAAAACACTCAATCGGCAGTGCATGCAAAAACTATTTGGAGGAATGGAATGCTAGAGTAATGGGGGTTCCAATGGTGTGACATGCATTAGGGGATTTGTAGTTCTTTGAAGAGATTGAGAGGAGAGAAGTGGGGGAGATGAGTTCATGTGCTGTGTTCTTTGGGGAAAAAGATGACTGAGTGGGAGGGCTGGTTCGGCTGGGTATGGCAGTGAGCCAAAACTGAAAAGGGGAAAGGTGGCAGTGGGAAGAGGAAAGCTTTGTTCGGCTGGGGAGAATCAGTGGCATGGAGGGAATACGAAATGGGTGAAGTGTGCTGCATAAAGGATTGGTATGGTGGCTATTGTAGTGGGGATGAATAAAAGAACAAGGGAAAGGTGGCAGCATAGGTGTGTCCTGCTAGGAGAAAATAACAGAGAGAGAGAGAGAGGGCTGTTTGGTTGATAAAATAGGCTGGTCAAATGGCAGTGGGAGATAGAGACAAAGAAATGGCAGTGAGAAGGGGGAGCTCTCGGTTCAGAACTAAAGAAATGGCCATGTGGTTCGGTTGGTAGTAAATTTTTCGAATGAACAGTGTTCAGTTTTGGGGAAAGAATTTTTAGACGTAGTTGCCTAGCTCTAAAAATCATGAAATTTTTATGGAAGGTTCCTGACATAATGATGATGCTTAGATAAAATTTTCAGGAATTTATCCAAAGTGTGATGCTCTCTAAAAATCTTTGAAGTTTCAGTTTGCATGACAGATGAATAGCAGTACAGTTCTTCCCCTTTTCTCCGGCTCGCTCCAACAACCTTGCATGTGTGAACTAACCGCCAAATTGGAAAGCTCTCGAGACAACGATCGCAACGGTATAACATGCATCGTCGGATTCTTGATTCTCGGATGTGATTGCGAGGAGAGAAATTAGGGAAAAGAATAAATACGCAGGTGTTTTATCTGCTATTTCTTTTTGTCTGTTTGCGAAACCGCTCAAACTGCCATGCATGCGAACATGAATTGTAAAATCGGGTTGGTCGTGCGATAACGATCGCGATGGTATGACATGCATGGCTCGGTTTTGAGTTTTTGGATGAGATTAGAAGGAGAGAAGCGAAGGGAGTTAGCAGGGAAGGAAAAAAGGGAGATGATCGGAAAAGATGGAACACGCAGGCGTTTAGCCTGCGGTCGGTCGAGTCGAAAAATAAAACGACGATACTAATGCATGCATCATAGTATGATTTTTGAAATGCATGTGAAAATAAGATATCAATACACTTAATTCTAATTTTAATAATATATATATTTTTAACATAGTCTTTCAAACAATTTGTTTTAATAAAATGCAACCTTTTAATTAATTCAATTTGATGCTTAAAGCAACATTTTGATTAAACACTGGAAAAATTTTAAAACATAGTGAAAATTTTAATAGATCTCCAAATTAAATATTAACATCCTGATTCTGAAAATCGGGGTGTTACACTTATAAGCTGATTAAGCCAAAAAAACTGGCTTTAAGCTATAAGCCGAAAAGCCTAAGTCTAAACAAAGAGGGCCAAAGCCACCCCCGTGTGCCTTCTTCTTCATCTCCGACACCCAACGTCTCCCCATCACCCATTCCCCTCCGAAGCCGGCCGAATTTCGCGAAATCGCCATCGCCTGTGCTTCTTCCCCGACGAGCCCGAGGTGAAATTCGCCGCCCTGCTCTCTCCCCTTCCCTTCCCACTCCAGCTTTAGCACCCTCTCGCCACCCTGCTTCTTTCCCCTAACCTCCCCACTACCCTTCCTCACCGGAGCTTGTCGGCACCGAGCTCCACCGCTCCACTCATAGCCACCACCGCCAAGCCACCACAGACCATCCCAAGCTCCACCGCCACCACCAATGGACTCCCCTTATCCCACCGATGCTCCACTCCCGACCAATTTGGTCGTAGCACTGCCGCCTTCTTCCCCTGCTCCAGCTGTGCACCTCCACCGCCGCGCGCCCCTTGCCGAACCTCCTCCCTTCCGGAGAAACCCCAAAATGGAATCCTCGCACCACCCTGAACCTCACCGCACCACTCCCCGTCGCTGGTGATCGCCGGAGCCGCCGCAATCCCCATCCGTTGCCGCTGCTGCTGGCTCGGGCGAGCCAAGCGCACTCTGTCTGGCCCAAGGCCGAGCACAGCTCAAGGCTGCCTGGAGCTGGGCCATTAGGCCTAGCCCATTTTGGGCTTAGCCTCAATACTGTTCACAACCCATGAACAGTAAATCACCACACTGTTCACCACCCGAAAACAGCAAGGCGATCACTGTTCATTTTCAGGAACAATAAAACCTTATTATTGTTCATTAATCCATTTTGTACATAAATAGTAAAATCATCGCTATTCATCGGTCAACACTATTCACCCCAAAAACCCTAATTTGACATTATATATCCATTTCGGCCGTTTTGAGCCCATGAATCCAATTCTCCACTCCGTTCAGCCAAGTTTAGCACCAAATAAATCTCCATCATCCCTCACCACCTTCTTTTATGTTTCTTTCCGAATTTCTTTACTTGCATGTTGTTCTAGCTCGTTCCTTGTTGAGCCCGGACTTTTATTTGGTTTATTTTGTTTTGTTTCGCATTAGGTCACGACTTCGATGACCAAGCTCCGGAAGACGCCGGACAATACGAGTTAATTGAAGACTGTGTGCTAGGAGGCAAGTCGCATTCCTTTGATTATTTTGAACCTATGTTTCATGTATTTATATTATTACTTTCATTACTACATTTGTGCCAATTACTTTAAATATTGAATTAATACTTTTGAATGCCATGATAAGTTGATAAATCCTTTTAACCCCACATACAAACCCACCTAGCTCTTGTAGGCCATATTCACCTTGACAAGTTTACATAAAATGATATCTATATTAGTAGCTTTGTCACACAATGTGTTTATAAAATCATCAAAAGAGTTTTGGCTAGTCGCCAATGGTTTTGGTGGAGAGTTGAGGGTTAAGACTAGGAAGTTGGACAACGCAATAAACTTGATAAAAGTGAGTCAAAGGTGAGGGTGGACAACCACGAGTTGGTGTAGGTCCATTGCCTCACTAGATGATAAGTAAGGACAAGAACCTTATGCCAAGTAACAGACACAGAAAACCGTTCAACCACAGGTGTGGTCATTACTCTCTGGCTTAGTACACTACTCTCTCAATTGAATATCTACAGGCAAGGCATGTGCTCTTGTGTGATAGAGAAGCGCGGAACAGGGGTGGGATAGGAGTGGGCCTGAAGGGGCACTCACTGGTCTACACAACGGTATGGGCCCGTCATCCTCAGGGTGCAAGTTCCACAGTTGGCCGATGGTCTCCTGAGGGCTGTACGGAGTAAGACCTACCGGGTAGAGACTAAAAAGGTTGAGCAGTAAAAAGGTTTTGTTATCTCAGCTCAGTCGCACGCTAACATGTTGCGTGTCTATGATCTGACAGTATGAGCTTGAGATATCTTGTGGGTAAAGTTGGATAACTCTGTAGAGTATAATCAAAGATATTCGAATACGCCATGCTTCCGGTTAATGAAGTTGTGTTTATGGGTGATTCCAATACATGAGGCATAAGTAGAGATTTTGAGATGTTAAGCTGATAATTGCAAATGTTGAGAAACCCCTGATGTTATATTTATTATTGTTTCCTGTTTTAAAGTTAAACTGCTTTAAACTCGAATTGCATCCACATATGCCTGATAAGGTAAAACCCTAAACAATTCATTGAACTCCCAGTATGTGATTAATTAGCCTTTCCATGTGGCTTGTTGAGTACAGTTGTGTACTCATTCTTGTAATATCAACTACAGAGGAAATATTGGAAAACTTCGAGGATCTTGATGAGTAAGGTTGTGGTAGGATCACCATACGGCAATAATTGTTGTTTTTAGGTCTCAACCGCGCTCAAGCGTGCCTGTGATTTGAAAATTCTTTTGTCATGTATTGTATTAACTTGGGGCTTGGATGCCCGTGTCAGTGTTAAAACTGACTGTTAAGGCTTAATCTCGTGTAATAAAAGTTTAGTTTTTGTTGTAATCGAAAACTTACTTGAGACGCTACTTGCTTCACAGCTGCACATCTTAGATAGTTGTGAAAAGTTTAATGCTCTCAAATTTCGGGGCTGTTACAAAATCATTTGTGAATGCGGAAAGGAAATCACTAGGGAAAAGGGGATGAGTAGTGGAGTACCATATGCATCCGATCATCAGTTCATGAGGCATAATTCGGTGTAATATTAATTGTGATTCTCTTTTCCGAAGTTATAGGCACGTGATCAGATTCCAAGTTGCTAATTAAATAGCCACCTGATGATGATGATCTCTTGGGTAGATAAAGCCAAGTTGGGTGTCGTGATAAAGACGCATATGATCATAGTATCAATCAGCAAATGTTCTTACCTGTTAATTAGCAAGTAAGAGAGATATAGACGCACTATACTGACAGATTTTTGCTCTATCACTTTCTAGTCTTGAACGGATTTCTTTTTCGGATTGTCTCCTTCAAAAGCATTAATTAACCTTTGTTTGACTAGAACATCCTTCATCACGTATTGCCACATACTAAGATTTTCTCTGCCATCAAATTTCTCTACTTGACTCCACATTATCGACATCGATCTTGATTTTGTACCAGCTGACGCTTTGCCGACCTTCTCACAAATTAGACCAACTCGACCTTGGCTCTGATACTACTTGTTATACTCTAATACCTCCTAGATTGAGTTTGTGGACACGAACGTGTACGATATTAAGAATGAAGTAGATGAATATCGTAGAGAGAACCAAATAACAGCGACGAAATAATCATTACGAGAGAAAGATTTGGCGAAGCCGACCGCAATTTCTTTAAGCACAACCTCAAAACAATACAAGAGATTGTCACTCTCTTACAACCCTCTCGAACTTTTTAGGACTCTCATATTCTTGCCCTATACAAAAATCTAGTACTAAAGAATAATCTAGCATATAATCCTCTCGCATATCACTTTAGATGAGTTAGTTTGTTACTTCTTTGTTCTTATGGCCACCCCTTATAGATTTATATAGTCGTCTAGTTCTTCTGAAAAGTGGAGTAGGAATCTTAATTTAAAGAAAATTCGGAGTCCTAATCCTATTAAAATTTATCTATCTTTCCTTATAGCATACTCTTGAGATTAAGATATCAGTCCCTGTACTCAACAAACATCGTCAATGCAGAAATTATTAGGACTTTGGAGCCACATGTGTAGGATTCAGTTCCATCAAGGCCAGGAGGGCCTTGTCAATCATTTGTGATATATACAAATTCTAAATGTATGTGCTGTCCTCGTAATGTCCTTTTTTAATTTGTATCATACGATAAAAGAAAGAAACCCAGCTTCTGTATACGCCGTTTAGCCCTTTCTTTTACTAGTGTGGTTAGCACGTCATATCTTCCTTTTGGCTGAGAACTCAGGATTGTCATATTATACATAGACACATAGTTGGTTTAGCCTGGAGTTTTCACTCCTAGAATTTCACGAGTTATTTGCTTCCAAGTTCATCCACAGACCACGGGATAGTAAATCTGAAAACGCAGTCTTAAGTCTTAACAAAGATGCAATAATCAGGTGCTTTGTTGAACAGGATCGACAATATTAAGTAGCTGGCCATGAAATTTGGATGCTTCCTTCTTCTGATTAATAATACTACACTTTTTTTTACATGTGTCTGTGTGGATGGCTACAAGAAAAAAAAATGGAGATATATTGGGCATTCTTGGTTGGTGCATACATCACATATTCAGATGATCGTGGTGGTTGCTTACTTTACCAGACCAGTAATCATAGCTCCGGTGTAATTAATGCGGACGTTGATGGGTCCTTATCCGGGGAAATACAAATACGCCTGCATAAAGAGGCATTCGGATCGATCAAGAGACGTGTCACGATTTCAGAGGTAAAAAAGAGTTGCGACTGGTACTCCATACTTTACACGAGCTGTCCTGTGACAACGACTGTGTCATTTTACTAATAACAATGCCATGCTTCAGTTTCCGACCATTTCAACTCTCAACGCTAATCTTCCTCTATTACATCACTCTGTAACAGTGCTATTAAAAAAATCAGGGAGAGCTCAATTTGAGGTCAACAAAAGAAGCGAAGACGTAGTTTACTATATACTAGCATCCCGTGAGTGCTATTTGGCGCGCGAGCACAATCAGTACGTTTTATGGTGTAGTATCTTAGACTGTTTCATTTAATTACATATATGAATATACAATAAATTTTATGCGTTGGATTTCGAGACCGAACCAGTATCAAGATTAGATACTAGAGTATCCTCTCTCTTCATTAACTATGATACCACATCATTATTTTGCCTACATGACAGACTTAAGATACCAGCCAAGGTGGAGCACTAGGAGTAGCCTAAAGATGAACAAATGTAGAATATTTTCTGAGTGGAGCAGCAATATAAGATATTGTTGGTTTTATATTAGGTTTTGCATTCTATGGTTCTGCATATAAAATATTACATTTGTCTTACATAGGGTTACAACATGTTGGCTAGCACGAGACAGACTATGTTCTTGAGGTAGTACTGATAGCTAATTACAAAAGATATCTAATCTTGTTGATAGATGCAAGAGTCTGATGTAAGCGAAATACTTAGGGACTGAACTTGATCCGCGTGGTACCAGCGAGCTGCCTTTAATCTGCCGTGTGAAAGATGGAAGTCAAGTGTAGTATTGTTAGTTGTGTCTGAGAGCTACGACTAAGGATGTTAAAAAAAGAGGCAATTATACCTTGTGTTTAGCTAGAGGTGGCGTCATGTGGCTGTGTCCTCTTCATAACATGGGAGGCGACGAGTTCAATAGAAATCTCATGCTGTGCGCCGTAGAATATAGAGAATATGTCATATGTAGACCTAAGAAGAAGTGTCTTGTTCGAAGATAATATGACTGATTAGTAGTGTATGATAAAGAGAGTTAAATGATATTTGTTCCAGAATCTCTATGTATGCAAACTATAAGACATAGCTGAAGAATCTAGACCCGCTATTATGAGTTAATGGAGTATTTTGGTGATTAATGACAAATCCATATGTGAGACTAACGCTTTTATTGATATACCTATTGTGTAGTTTTATTTGGATGAAACGATGAAAATCAAAGAGGTATGCATTTGACATCATATTCTTATACCTTGTTGCATTCCTCCGATCCAAAATATAGGTTTAACTCCACCAAAGGTCTAACCTGAATATGTGCATATGATCTTATTACACATTCGTGTATGCACACATTTAGGGGGGAGTTCACTCTATATTTTATGGTTTCATTAGTATTGATCCATATTCCTTTTTCCACATATATTAAGGATCTTTACTTTGAAACATATCATGTGAGTATACAAAACTTGTGTAGTTTATATATACTCATATGACTTAATATTCAATTGTTTGTAATTGTGATGGTTGTCATCAATTATCAAAGAGGGAAAGATTGAAGTATCTTGTCCCACCATTATGAGTTAATGGTATGTTGTGGTAATTAATGACAATCACATTGTGGAACTAACATTTTCCATGAGTTGGATGAATAGGTTATGTTCCATGAGGTTGTAGACTTTGGATGACATCATGAGTTGATCATCATCAAGTCAAGACTCGGGATGAAGGAAATCATCATGTGTTGATGATGTTCAAGTCAAGATACTAGAGTGAAGAAGATCATCCTGTGTTGATGATATTGAAGTCAAGAGTTTGGAGTAAAGGATGCATCATGTGTTGATGCGTATCAAGATCTCGAAGTAAAGGATGCACCATGTGTTGATGCATATCAAGATCTAGAAGAAAAGAAAATCATCATGTGTTGATGATGTTCAAGAAGAGGAGATGATCATGAGTTGATCATCAAGTCAAAAGAAGACCCATCATGGGTTGATGGAGGACCCATCATGGGTTGATGGAGGTCAAGTGAAAGAGTGCATCATGGGTTGATGCATATTCAAGTCAAGAACCCGAACTTGAAGTGAAGATATGCGTCATCAAGCTTCAAGAGGATGTGCAAAGCAAAAGTATGACTAACTAGGGCTAAGGATGTGTTCCTAGTCTTTTACCGGTCTTGGTGTTTGGTTGAAAGACCGGATTGCTAGTATAGATTGCCGTACTATTAAAAGGGGTCTTAACTAGTAGCTTGAGTTAGTCATGTGTTGATAACTCGTTGTGCTTGCTCTAGCTTTCGTTAGTATGTTGTCGATATTTGCGAATGTGTTTTGCAAATAGTCGAGGCTCATGCATAATCCTTGTAGCATGTGACTTTAGTTTGTGAATGTGTTTTGCAAATGATTTAAGTCCATGTACCTTATTCCTTGTGGTGTGATTCTAAAAGTGGCAAATGTGTTTTGCAACTTGTTGAGAATCTCGCCTTTATTCCTTGTTTGCATCGCGCATCAATTGGCAAATGTGTTTTGCAAATTGAGTTGAAGCGGAATGCAATATCTGTGTTTCCAAGTCTTTGGCAGTCTGACCGCAGGCTTTTTGGTGGTCTGACCGGCCCTTGAAAGGTTAACCGAGCTGTGTACCGATCTTTGTTTTGGCGGTCTGACCGCCATGGTTGACCGGTATGACCGGCGGTGTGTAACCGGTCTGACCGCCATGTGTTGGCCGGTCTGACTGGGCCTCTGGGTCAAGTGTCTCGGTCAACTTTTTTCAGAGAATGCATTTTTCTGGTTTTGGGTGCCAGTCTGACCGCCATGTGTTGGCCGGTCTGGCCGGACCTCCAGGTCAAGTGTCCCGGTCAGCTTTTTCCAGAGAATGCGTTTTTCTGGTTTTGGGACCATGGTCTGACCGCCATGTGTTGGCCGGTCTGACTAGACCTTCGGGTTAAGTGATCCGGTCAGCTTTTTCCAGATAAGGTGTTTTTTCTGAAATAGCTCTTGTTCTATTGAGCGGTCTGACCGCACCCTTGGCGGTCTAACCAGGTTGGTGCGCTTTGACCAGCCATTGGTTGGCGGTTAGTCCGAACATGTGTCCAACGGCTAGTTTTATAGCCGTTGGAGCATGGGCGGTCTGACCGGCCATTGGTTGGCAGTCAGACCGGGCTTTGCTGATTTTCAGTAAATTCTCTTCTAAACGACTAGTTTTTGTGTGTGGGCTATAAATACCCACCTTGGCCAATTGTGGGAGTGTTGTTGCTAGTGTTATTTATTCCTTTGAGCAAAGAGCAAGCCCTCTCATCTCTTACGTGCATGTGTTGCACTTAGTGAGCTTAGAGAGCAAACCATAAGTGCATGTGTTGCATTAGGTAGTGGATTGTGTATCTATTGAGCTTAGACACTTGATTCATTCAAGTAAGCATCTCCGACTTGTTACCCTCGGTGTTTGCCGACAGCTAGACGGTTTGGAGGAGTTGCACCGGTGATCTTCTACAAGAAGGTTGTGAGAAGACCCGGACGGTTGTGAGTGGTTTGGTGCTCGCCATCTCCTGGGTGGAGGAAGAGCAAACCCGAGTGGATCGAGGTGTTGGTTCGTGTTGGAGCCGGTCCAAGTGGTTGGACTTACCTTGGAGGTGTTGGCTCAATTGTGGAGCCGGTCCAATTTGGTTGGGCTTACCTCAACGTAGATTAGGGGAGACCAGCAAGTCTCCGAACACTAGGGTAAAACATCATTGTGTCATTGTAGTTTGTTCTCTTGTGTTTTACTTTATGCAAATTACATTCCTTGTATTAATTGCTCACATGTCTTTGTATGATTGCTATCATTACCAATAGTATTATGTTGTTGGTGCACTTACTAAAGACTAGTTGATTTAGGCTTTAATTGTGCAAAACTGTATTGTTGTTTGCTTTCGCATTAAAAATTGCTTTTAGCCAAAGAAATTTTTTAAATGCCTATTCACCCCCCCCTCTATTTGGCCTCCTCGATCTTACAATAGCAGTAGTGGTATTACATATATACTACTGTGAAGTTATCGGAGATGAGGAATAGTTATATCTATATGCAGTAGAGGTATTTTGAAGTACTTACCCTGGTCCAGTAGACGACCGAAAACATGTCAAGGCATACTAAAACACTGTGACATTGGCACATAGCACAAAGTCTTGAAGTGCAGGTCTAAATTATAATACGGGAGGGTACAGGTACAGAAGTTCTTGCTACCAGTGCTAGAGCTAGAAAGGCATATACAAGCCGCCTACTACCAGAACTTTGATAATTCTCAATCAGTCATATGCTCTTCTGTTGGCAGGTGGCGATCTTGCTCGTGGGACAGGAGATCGGTTGCAATGATATAAGAAGTTTTTTGTGAAATAATATAACACAGTAAGCTGAAAAATACAATATGAACAAATGATGAATTGGGTGATACAGAAGGAATCTAGGAAGCATATATTGCAAATGGAACTTTAAAATAAGATCGAATATACAATGTTGATAGTCAGGCGTTTCCAGGACTAACTATTCAATTCAGAAGTGAATCATAACAATACAGGAAGCAGGTAGCGTAAACACTAAACAGTAGTATATGCATATCACACAAAAAAAAACAATACAATTACTAATCAGCCTAAAGTGGGATGGCTATTCTGAGTGGTTTAGCAAACATAAGAAAATGTTCTTACATCCTAACAAAAACATTTGCTACCAGGACAACTCCTGTGATAACATGGTGACTCATGATCATGCAACTTAATGAAGACCAAAAATAATTTAAGGCCATTACCTCCAATAGCGCTCGTGAACAGGACTCTTGCTCCTGTCATATGAACCATAAGTAGGACTGTGTGGACAACCATAGTCGGGACTCGGCCGTGACCTTTGCTGCACTGGGCTAACAGATCGGCGATATGGACCATCATCCCACCTACCATAACCACCTCTTCTTGGGCTGTCATACTTGTCACCTCGTCTAGTATCATTCCTAAAAGCATACTCAATAGAAATCACTCTGTCTAATATCTTCCTGCAGAGTGAAAAATAATAATTCATAAGGACATGCACAATATATTGAAGCACTTACCCTGCTCCTGTAGTAGCTCATCCACCACCTTTGCAACCCATATTTTCCATGCAGATAAGCCGAGTATCAATTACCAGAACACTAAGCAGCCTTTATGAAATTAGTAGCATCTCGTATTCAATCAAACAAGAGTTATTAAAATGCTTGTATTGCTTGTTCCCAAGGCCAAAGGCATCATACTTAAGATTCTTAAGCTAAACTTTCTTCTCCTTCCCTTATTTCAGTGCGAGAGATAGATGGATTTCAGGATTTGCCCCCTATGTGTCTATGACATGTGGATCTAAGACCCACATGTCATAGACACATAGGGGGGGGCAAATCCTGAAATCCATCTATTCACTGTGGCAAATTCTGAATTATTCCTTCGTAGAATCTTTCCGCATTATCAGTGGGTTCCCCTTCCCCATATCTAAGGTCATCAAATATAAGTAGCCACAAAAGTTATGGATAAATGAATCTGACCCACATGTCATAGACACATAGGGGGGCAAATCTTGAAATCCATCTATTCACTGTGGCAAATTCTGAATTATTCCTTTGTATAATCTTTTCGCATTATCAGTGGGTTCCCCTTCCCCATATCTAAGGCCATCAAATATAAGTAGCCACAAAAGTTATGGATAAAT
>CM070562.1:102560998-102758498 GCA_036346405.1 Phyllostachys edulis | reverse complement strand
GCTGGGTGGGGAGGTAGCAGTGGCATCGTGGAGAGGGGCGGTAGGGGAGGTAGAGGTATGGGGAGAGGAGGAGGAGCAGGTGGTGCGGCGGCCTGGCAAGCCGCCTTGGGGGCGAGATCTGTGGGCCTTGGCCTCCGCTGGAGGTGACGTGGCAGGGGCGGGGAAGGGGTCTACAGAGAGCAGCCGTGGGCATGGCGAAAGGCGAAGGGGATGGGGGCGAGGGCCATGTGATGGGGGGAGGGGAAGGTGAAGGGGATGGTGGCGGGAGTAGGGGCGAGATCTGGTGGCCTTGGCCTCTGCTGGAGGTGAAGTGGCAGGGGCGGGGAAGAGGGAGGGGGCTTGTGAAGAGCGGCTGCAGGGCGTGGGTGAAGGTGGAGGGGATGGGGGCGGGGGCCGTGTGATGGGGGGAGGGGAAGATGAAGGGGATGGTGGTGGGAGTGGGGGCTCGGGGAGGTGAAAGGGAGGAGCATTGACGGAGAAAGTCATGAGGCCAAGAACGCACGAAAGGGAGGAAACCATAGAGATCACATGGCCCGAAGGAGACAGCGTGGTGGGACTGTGGGAGCGCTCCGCCAGGGAAAAACGAAGGACGGAGAAGAAAGGAGGCAGAGCATCGGACGGCTCAGACCGCGAAGGAAACGCAGGCAAGCGAAACTGAGAAAGAATCAGATGGTGGGGAAGGCAGGGCGTGCGGAATCCTACGGGGGGAAGGAATCAAGGCGACGTGGCATGTGTGGTTGCGTCTCAAGCCTCCCTCTATTTAACCGATAGGATAAGAAATTCAACAACACACATCATTTTTTTGTAATAAAAAAGTGCAGCAATTTAAGCTTGTAAGTTATGGATGATGTGTATACGTTCTCCAAATCAAACCAACTTAGTACTACAAAAATCAGTCACAGGAGCAGGTCAAAACATGAAGGATAATGATGCCACGCATAAGTCCGAGTCCGATACGAGAGAAAAAAATCAGATGCTGCTGAAGAATCTAGACCCGCTATTATGAGTTAATAGAGTATTTTGGTAATTAATGACAATCGTCATTTGGAACTAACATTTTTCATGAGTTGGATGAATAGGTTATGTTTCATGGTGATGGAGACTTTGGATGACATCATGAGTTGATCGTCATCAAGTCAAGGTTCAAGAAGACGATGCATCATGTGTTGATGCATATCAAGACCTCGAAGAAGAGATGATCATGAGTTGATCATCAAGTCAAAAGAAGACCCATCATGTGTTGATGGAGGTCAAGTGAAAGAGTGCATCGTGGGTTGATGCATATTCAAGTCAAGAACTTGAAGTAAAGGAAATCATCATGTGTTGATAATTATCAAGTCAATGACCCGGTTTTGAAGTGAAGATGTGTGTCATCAAGCTTCAAGTGAATGTGCAAGGAAAATATATGACTAGTTAGGGCTAAGGATGTGTTCCTAATCTTTTACTGGTCTTGGTGTTTGGTTGGGAGACCGGATTGCTAGTATAGGTTGCCGTACTATTAAGAGGGGTCTTGACTAATAGCTTGAGAGTGTCATGTGTTGATAGCTTGTTGTGCTTGCTCTAGCTCTCGTTAGCATGTTGCCAATATTTGTGAATGTGTTTTGCAAATAGTTTAGGCTCATGCATAATCGTTGTAGCATGTGACTTTAGTTTGCGAATGTGTTTTGCAAATGGTTTAAGTCCATCTACCTTATTCCTTGAGGTGCGATTCTAAAAGTTGGCAAATGTGTTTTGCAACTTGTTGAGAATCTCATTTTTAACCCCTGTTTACATTGCACATCAATTAGCAAATGTGTTTTGCAAATTGAGTTGAAGCGGAATGTAAAAATCTGTTTTTCTCGATTCAAGGCGGTCGACCAGTAGATCTTTGTCTTGCTCGACCACCATGTTTGGCTTGGATCGACCGGTGGGACTCTGGTTTGACCGCCATGTGTTGGCCGGTCTGACTGGACCTCTAGGTCATGTGATCCGGCCAGCTTTTTCTAGAGAATGAGTTTTTCTGGGTTTTGGGTGCCGTACTGACCGCCATGTGTTGGCCGGTTTGACCGGACCTCTGGGTCTTATGACCCGGTCAGGTTTTTCCAGAGAAGATGTTTTCTCACTTTGGCTTGCTCCTTTGTGGAGCGCTCTGACCGCCCCTCTGGCGGTCTGACCGGCTTGGTCCGGTCTAACCAGCCATTGGTTGGCGATCAGTCCGGATGTGTGTCCAACGGCTGGTTTTATAGCCGTTGTAGCATGGGCGGTCTAACCGACCATTGGTTGGCGGTCAAACCGGGTTTCGCTGATTTTGAGCAGATTCTCTTCTAAGCGGCTAGTTTTTGTGTGTGGGCTATAAATACCCACCTTGGCCGACTTTGGGCAAGATTGCTGATGCCATATCCTTTCCCTTGAGCAAAGGGCAAGCCCTCTCATCTCTTATATGCATGTGTTGCACTTAGTGAGCTTAGAGACTAAACTCTAAGTGCATGTGTTGCATTAAGTAGTGGATTGTGTATCCATTAAGCTTAGACACTTGATTCGTTCAAGTGAGCGTATCCGACTTGTTACTCTTGGTGTTTGTTGACACTTAGACGGTTTGGAGGAGTTGCGCCGGTGATCTTATCAAAGAAGGTTGTGAGGAGACCCGGGCGGTTGTGAGTGGTTTGGTGCTCGCCATCTCTGGAGTGGAGGAAGAGCAACCCCAAGTGGATCGAGGTGTTGGTTTAAGTAGTGAAACGGTCCAAGTGGTTGGACTTACCTCAGAGGTGTTGGCTCAATTGAGAAGCTGGTCCAACGTGGTTAGGCTTACCTCAACGTGGATTAGGGGAGACCGGCAAGTCTCCGAACACCACGGTAAAGCATCGTTATATCATCGTGGTTTGCCTTCTTATGCTTTACTCTATTGCAATTTATATTCCTAGAATTAAATTACTTACATGTCTTTGTATGATCGCTATCATTATCCATAGTCTTGTTTCGTTGGTGCACTTAGTCAAGACTAGTTGATTTAGGTTTTAATTAGGCAAAACCGAATTGATTTACAATTCCGCATAAAACTCGGTTTTAGCTAAAAGGTTTTTAAAACTGCCTATTCACCCCCCTCTATTTAGCCTCCTCGATCTTATAGCTGCCCTTCTCGCACCTGACTCCGCGTGTGTTGCTCTTTGACTGCCTCTGCCTCTAGTTACTTTTTGCTTTCCTCTCCCAAATATTTATATTCCTCTACACTGCTGCTCCCCTCTTCCCTACAAAGACGATGGTGTGGACTGGCCACCACCTCCTCCTCAAGATCACAATAAAAATGTTGTGATTGGCAAGTTGTGTTGTTGCGGCTATTATTTCTGGATGTTGCAATACGCCACACTCAAATGTTGAAGATGTTTAGATGATTTCTTTGTTGTTGCAACAATGTTTGATTTTTGTTGCAATAAGTTCATCTATCTGTTGCCCCAATAGTTCAAATTTAGTGCACATTTTTTGTTTACTGATTTCGTGTTTGCTGATTTGTTGCAAGCTTAGGAACTAATTGTCGCGCTTCTGGAACATCTTTGTTGCACTAGATCGAATTAGTTGTTTCGTCCTCATTCATTCACTCCCCAAGCCTACGCCTCCCAATCCCTATTCTCACACACCCCTGTGCCTCCTCCCTCTAGTGGCTCACCAATCTCCGGCAGTTGAAGCTAGGTGCCATCACAACCATGGTCCTCCCGCTCCTCTCTCTTTCTAGACCAGCAAGGATAAGCTGTCACGGCGGGCCGATGGCGTGATGGCCAGTGGCCAGAGGAGCGAGGTGGTATGACCGCTTCCGTAGCCTCCTTCTCTTGGTGCCGCCCTCGTGGAACAAATATTTTTTTCCTTCAGACCGAACCTCATTTTTATGTGGACTAAATTTGTTGCTTGTATTATCATGAAATGTTGTGACGAGAGTCGTGTCTGAATAGGAAAGGCCAGTGAGACCCAAGCGTGGTCAAAGCACCCAAGATAGAAGCCATCACTAACAGATGCGGATCCTCTACCGTAGCAAGTAGCTACGACAAAGGCACATAGTACACATGCATTAGCCCTCATCTGTTGTCCAATGGCCAACGAAAGGTTTAGATCAATAGTGTACAACACCGCTCTACAATAATAAATAGTAAAATCACTACAATGTTCTTACACACAGTAAAATCATCACAGTTTCTATAGTATTTTTTGACAGCGTTACTACAGAGAACTGTAGCAACAGTCACATAATATTGTTGCTACAGTACTCCTCTACTGCAGAGGACCTGCCTCCATCGCCGAGAGTTTTTGGCTAAAATAGCGTCATTGACGTGCGCAATAGCAAAACTAGCCCCTCGCACGCATCAAAGGAAAAAAAATGGTACCTTGTTCGTGCCCTAGAGGACCAGATTTGCCAATTTCGCTACACATGTCGAATCCGGCCCCCAGGGGCGCGGAAATGCCTCGTCCAGCCAGGAGGGGTACAGAAATACCCCGTCCGGCCCTAGGGGCGTGGAAATACCCTCGTCTCGCCCTCAGGGGCGCAAATTCTCTCTTCCAAAAAAGTACTATTTGTAGGAATTTCTAAATATAGAAAATGAGCTTCAATAATTATGAACTTCTTTGTGAAGGCTCATCACACAGTGTACTTGTGTAATTTTTCTAAAATTTTACATGTTCTTTATTTTTCTTGAAAATTCCTTTAAGGCTACTATTTATAGGAATGTCTAAATATAGTACATGAGCTCACAAAATTATGAAAGTTTTTGTGAAGGCTCCTGACACAGTGTACGTGCTTGTGTAATTTTTCTAGAATTTTGTATGTTCTTGATTGTTCTTGAAAATTCCTTTAAGGCTACTGCTTGTATGCAAATGAAATAATCGATTTGAGAAAAATTTCAAAACATGCTCAAAATACTTTTCATATTTATTCTCTGTATAATTATACTAAGTTTATAATTTTTTGAAATTTTCTAACCCCTAGGGGCCAGATTTGCCTCATTCTAACCCCTAGGGCCCCTAGGGGTGCGGTAGCCTCCCTACCTTTAAAAAAAAAAACTAAAATCTTGCTTTCAGCGTCCCCAGATTCTCCTAAAATCTGAAAAATATTATTTGGTATAATTTTGTCATATGTGATAATACCTCCTCCCCCGACAACGAGAGTTTGATCTGATCAGTAGGGCCGGGCCAGGTGGTAGATCACGTGAGAAAATTTTGTGAAATGATATTTTTGGTACATGTGATAATATTTACTTCTTTTTTTACCTCCGCAAAGAAGATAAAAAACGTCATATATATGCAATGCAATCGTCATTGTACTGCATGCGCAGTCATATATATGCAATGCAATCGTCATTATATTGCATGCGCAGTCATATATATGCAATCAATCGTCATTGTACTGCATGCATGCTACCACTTTTTTCTTTAATCACTTGATGTTCGATTTCCAAAGCGCACCTGAGCTGCTCCAAAGTCCAAAGTAGCTAAGCATGCACTGCGTCTCGCACTTCGAAAACAAACCCTAATTTTATTTAGTGTTAGCTAGTTGCACGCACGTACACCTACACGATCGAGCTAGTGTGAGCACCCGGATTTATTAAGCTCATAATACTTAGTCCTCCAATTGACCCTAGTATTATCAACCAAATAAACCCAGTCTCGAGAGATGTATACTCCCTGAATGCGATATATATACCTCACAACAAAAGAATGTATCAATTCCATACAACACATAGTACATAAGCAACAAACCGAAGTTAATATTAATAAGGAATAGGTTATTACAAAGAGGGCCTTCGCCAAATAACAACAAGAACTACAAGATAACAATGAAGCAAAAGTGCCATAAAGATGGCTATAACACAAAGCCAATCGGTGTGCCTTAACCCCTAGGCATCCGTAGGACCGCCAAGCTAGTCGTCAAGAAGCCGCAACACGTAGCACAAAAGAGAGGCTCTAGGAGCTCCCTTCTTCCTCTGCAACAAAAGCCACAAAATGCCACAACCACGGCGGATGAGTACATAAAGTACTCCGAAAGACTTACGTGTGAGATAACAGAACTATAAATAGCTACATGCAAGCTTTATTTAAGTGGATGAGGCTTTGGACTCATTTTAGCATAAAGCAAGTTTCATTTGCAATAACATAATAGATTGAAGGCAATTTGGCAAAGCATTTTCATTGTTGAAATAACAACGAGGTAGTAACATAGTAACAACAACCATAACAACCTGGAAGTGACTAACCCAAGTCACCACAACAATAGCATGAACTCCCCGTTCATACCAACCATGTCAAGTTTTAATTAAAGGTTGTAGTCTAGTTCTTGAACGACCTTACCAAGCATGTCCATAACCTAGGACGAGGCTATTCGAATAGTTTTAACCCTGCAGGGGTGTATCAATGTACCCACAAGCCAGACCGCCTTTCCTTAAAGCACACTACCTTTGGTATGCCGGCACGGCTAAGTCCTACGAGACATTTCCAATGGACGACGCTAATTACGAGCCGCTCCCACGGGGACAAGGACACATTAGATGACCCTAACCGGTCTCGCTAATGCTCCTCCCAACACCACACACACACATTATTAAAACATACCCACCGACCACTCATAATTAACACCTTCCAAGGTACTTAGTCAAGAGAGGTCCCATATCCTCTCGTGTGGTTAGCACGCAAAAGCGCTTGGCTTAGTGACCCAAGTACTCGGTCCTTAGGGACCCTGCATACCACCACATTCCAAAAACCGCACCATCCATCCAATATGCCCAAGTCTAAATCAATCCTTTTATTTTCAGTTTTTGATTTTACAATTAATCAAAGCACAAGTCTTTGGACATATAGGGGTAATAATCAGTTTTGAGTGATCAAGACCATCGACTAAGTCGATGATCGCCCATTTCTACCGATAACTAAGCATGTCTAAGCAATTTAAATCGAAACTACTAAGTGATAAGAGCTCATCCAACGAGCTCAAACCACAGCAAATAACCTAGGCTCATGGTAGTAGGGAATAAACAATTCCTACAGATTATGCAACTATAGGATTACTAGCGACGTTTAACACAAAGTAGCATGCATACATAGAAGTAAAACAATATATTAAGCTTTAAAGTAATGGGACAATGATGGAAATGATCAAACTGCTTGCCTTGTTGCTGGCCAAGTTGTGGCAGAGGGTCACTCTCGGGATCACCACAAATGTCGAAGCCTAACGGAAAAAGCGATAAAGAATCGATAAGAACAACGGAAAACCAAAAAGACGCAACAGAGAAACTTCTCCGAATGCTATGAAAATTTTACAGCAGCAAGACAATGATTTATCATGAACTTAGCAACAAGAACCAATTGATTTGGATTCTTAATGCAAAAGATATGATGAAATCAATTCTGCTCGACCTATTAATACCAAACGCACTATTCACTAATTTAATTATGAGGCAACATTTTCTAGAAAAGTGGTGACACTGAGATTTTTACTGTGAAACCAGCACCTCATGAGATGAATAACACAATTGAGTTCACCTCATTTGGAGCTATTATGCACTCTCTACAAATTTTCAAAAACAAGAACTTGAACAAAATTATAATGCACAAGTCCTCATTTTCCTAACAGCAACATGCTCAAAACCAATTTTCACAGTGAGTTCACAAATAGAGGAAACCCACAAAGTCGGTTTCACCCAAAAATAATCTACAGAGCATTAGTTATGTATTTTACAAGTTAAGCATTAATTTGAGTGTATATTTAAAGTGAGTTTTAAAATCTAAAGGCAAAACTGTGCTCTGAAGCTGAACTCAACTTACAATCATTTTTGGATTAAAGTCAAGTTCAAGACAGAGCTAACACAACTTGAATGACCTCATTTGGATTTAAAATGACAAAGATATGAAATTCTAAAGCTATACCTTATTTGGTTTATACTTAGGAGTTCACCGAATTTCTAAAACCCTAAAGACATGGGAGGTCATAAGTGGCTCAGATCACACGGGAGGTCCTCAGCGGTTGAGATCTTCCAAAGGAAGATCTAAACTATCAAGATCTCCCCGAGGAAGATCTACATCGTCAGGACCTCACAGGGGAGGTCTTGGACGGTCCAGATGTTTCAAGGGAGGTCCTCGATGGTTCAGATCGTCCGAGGGAGGACCTTGACGGTCAAGATCTACCCGGGGAGGTCATGAACGGCTAAGATGACCTAGGGGAGGTCCTAAAGGGAGGTCCTAACGTCACAGACCTCCAGGGAGGTCTGGACGGCCATGATTTCACAAGGGGAGGTCTTGGACGTTCCAGATCTCCTCGGAGGAGGTCATGGACGTCCCAGAGCTCGCGACGCACGCACGTGCTTGGACAAGAGGTTAAATGCGCGCGGGACAACGAGGAGGTCCGCGCGCGGGAGGTCTTAAATGCGCGCAAGGTGAGGATTAAATGCAGTTAAGACATGCCAATGATTTCAATGATTTGAGCACATGATTAGTGCATTAACGCGGTGAATCCTTGTCCTAAAAACGACAACGGCGCTGCCGTTTTGTCCGACAAAGACCCGGTTTTGAAGAGATGGTCATCGCCGGCGATACAGACCTCGCCGGTGACATCCAATGGTACCTTTGGGTTCGCAATAACCATGCGCACCCAATGGACCTCTCTCAACAGCGGCGATGGTTTTGAACGCCATGAGCCGAGAGACAACGAAAGCAAGCACACGGCAAAATCCAAAATGCAAAAGGAAGCTCCGCGACATCCAATCAAGCGTGTGCCCAATTTAAAAGCTCCGCGACCTCATACATGCTGGTGCCCAGCTAAAGGACTATCAGGAGTACCGGAGGTCCTAAGGTGCCGAGGAGGTCGAGGAAGGAGGACCGTGCCGGGAGGAAGGGTGCTCCACGGCCAAAGCTTCAACTTCAAGCTCCACTTTGTCCCTCTCGCAAATGCCCAACAATATCAAGTTAGGCCTTGGTCCCAGAGGGTAGGGCACAAATGGAAGCAAGGAGAAAAGGAGGAAAAACTCAGGACCCTTGTCCACCGAGGAGCTTCAAGCTTCTCAACAATGGCGCCAAGAGGGAGGAGAGGAAAGCTCAAATGACACGGTGCAAGCTTAGAGCTTAGAAGTGTGCCAAAGAAGCTAAGGGAGGAACCCAATGGGGTTTTATACTTTGGGAGAAGCAGCACACAGTGGGGTTAAGCTCATGGTGAGCTTAGCCCATGGCTCGGTCTAGGGTTTGGACAAGACACGAGGCCGACATGGTGACAGTGCGTGTGGACAGGAAGGTATAAGGTCGACACGCAATTAATACTGGTCAAGAAAGAGTTGTTATAAGGTACACAGTGGGACAAGTGGGCATTAATTCACTTGCTCGAGGGCCACGCATGCGTGACCAAGGAAGGAGAAGAACAGGGAGGTCATTTTGACATTGGATAAGCCCACGGGAGGTCTGGCCTCCGATGTGGTTTTTGAACCGTTACGCCCAAATGATCGGGAGGAGGTCCCAGCCACACGATCAAGGATGGGAGGTCGTGGCCCTCCGATTTCCTTAATGTGTAAGCGCGTGGGAAAATGGGATTCGGAGGTCCAAGGCGTTGGATCTCCATCCAATCTTGGACCTCTGTGAGGTCTTAACCGCACATGAACTTAAGAGCATGAGGGGAGGTCATGGCCTTAGGATTTAAATCCAAGGGCACACAACCAAAGGAGGTCTCGAGGCTTTGCGTGAAGCGAGAGAGGTCTTGAGCTTGCACAACACACAAGGGAGGTCATGGCCTTTAGATTTAGATCTAAGGCAGCGACCTCACGTCTTGTGAGGAGATCGGCGCGCACGAGGAAAGGAGGAGGTCGTGACCGTGATTTTAATCCAACGGTGCACAACACGAGATAGGGAGGTCTTGTGCGCTTGATAACGCAGGAGGCGTGGGGAACATTGGATCGATCCAACGGCCACGACCTCGTTAGAAGTGGGAGGTTTGCTTAGTTTAACGGTGAGGGAGGTCATGGCCTTAGATCTTGGATCCAAGGGCTACGACCTCAACAAGGTGGGATGTCAAGTGGTTTAACGGCTCGTGGAAGTTTTTGGGATTTAACACATAGGGAGGTCATGACCGTGGATCTTTGATCCAACGGTTATGACTGATGAGGCGAGGAGGTCTTTGCGGTGTTGACGCGGAGGAGGTCGTGGCGGTTGGATGTAAATACAACGGTGCGACTGATCAAGGTGGAGAGGAGGTCTCATTGGGTGCAGACACGGTTGGCTGGACGATTTTGCACAAATGGCTAGCCCAAGGAACAGTGTAGGCTTTTAAATTTGGTTTTAACAAATTGAAACTTAGCAGAATTATTTGAGACACAAATGAACTCCAAATTTGATGAAATTTTAATCGGAGCTTGTCGACAATGAGATTAACCTTGCATAAAATTTCGAGGTTATTATGCCATGCATTTTTCTCAGAAATTCATGAAGGTTGTTCAAGGATTTGTTTTACCTCCAAAATTTATCAAACAAGTGTTATAACTCATGACATTTTTCAGAGGGGTCCCACAACAACTTTAGGACCAAGGAAAAAATATTTCCAAATGTTTGGCACAAGATTTAGACAATTGGAAAATAAATTTGACTTTTAGTCAACAAGAGCTTTGTGTTTTTGGATTACACAACTCTTGGACAAGAATTACATGAAGGTTTAGGGGTTTTCAAGGTGTGAGAAAAAGTTTTAACTTCTACACCTTAATTATATTTGAACAAGCCCTAATTATACAGTTGGGATGTTACAGCTAGCTAGCTAGGCCTAAGCTTAGCTGATCCATGCATACAGAAATGGCTAATATATATGTTTGCTACCTTCTGTGATTTTTTTAGTGTGGAACCGGTGCTATTTTTTTTCAATTCGTCTGCGGGGACTAATTTTGCTATTTTCACTTCAGAATAGTGATATTTTAGCCAAAAACTCATATTGTGTCTCTGCAGGGTGTCGTATGTAGGCCGTCGGATCGAGAATCGAACACTCAGGAAGAGAGGGCACAAGAGGAGAGGATTGCATGAGCTGGGAATGAAAATACGCCTATTTGATCGGGTGTCTCTGCAGCCTATCTAGCTTGTGGTACAATATAATATTAAAGAATATCATCCACATTAAACTGACAAATTAACAAAGGATGTCCTACTTGATCGGGGTACATGTGATAATACCCCCCTCTCGGTAGTGCTGCGTCGTGATTTCATGTGTAAAAATTTGTGGATTTTTTTGTGCATGTGATAATACATTTTTGGAATAAAATTATGTGATTTCATTTGAAAATTTTTGGTTGAATGATTTTGTGACATCTTGGCCGGTTACGACAACGAAGGTTTGTTCTGATCAGCTGGGCGGGCCAGGCGCCCGGTCACATGAAAAATCTGTGGAACGAATTTTTTTGGTACATGTGATAATATATTTTTTTTTCTTCTTCTTTTTAACGTTCTCCTTTACCCTATTCTCATCGCAGTCTCCATAAATAAGATAAAAATTATATCGGAATGTTGCTGTGAAGTCGGAGTACGATTACCTCTACGCCTCGGTCGACTTCGGGTACCAATACTATATTTCTTTGTGCTCCGAGTAGTACTAATCGTACTTCTACTTTTATTATCTACGATTTTTGGCTTTGTGATATGATCACTCTCTGGGGATGTGACGGTGTCGTCACCGAGCCAAATGACAATGACAGCGGGATTCGGCATGTTGTAGAAAGTATTTTGAGCATGTTTTTGAAATTTTCCTCAAATTGATTATTTCATTTGCATACAAACTATAACCTTAAAGGGATTTTATAGAAAAATTCAGAATATATAAAATTCTAGAAAAATTACACAAGTACGTACACTGTGTCAGAAGCCTTCACAGAAAAGTTTATAATTTTTAGAGCTCGTGTGCTATATTTATAAATTCCTACAAGCAGTAGCCTTAAAGGAATTTTTGAGAAAAAAATGCAGAACATATAAAATTCTAGAAAAATAACAAAAACGAGTACATTGTGTCAGAAACCTTAAAAAATGTTATAATTTTTAGACCTCATTTTCTATATTTGTAACAACAATACTTTTCTAGAAGAGAGAAAATCCACGCCCCTAAAGACCAGACGAGGGTATTTCCGCGTCGCTCTTAGGGGCCGAACAGGGTATGTCCACACCCCTGGGGACGGATTTGCCATGTGTCGTGTCCTCGATAAATCCGTTCATCTAGGACACAGACAATGTGTTATTTTTATGTTTGGTCTGCACAGCGGCTAATTTGACTATTGCGCACGTTAACCCGCTATTTTAGCAAAAAAACTCCTCGCTTTTCGCACTCCATTGCTCCATACTAAAGATACAATTAGAGCTTCTAGTTGGGTATATCTGTCAAACTACCGAGGAAGGAAGCCCACTACCCCGTCCCTCCTCTTCTCCCTTCTTCCTCCCTCCCTCCCCACCGAGTCGCCGACCCCTCGCTTTCACCCCACACGGAAGCAAGAATTCTTCATCAAAATCCGATCTTGAGCCGATTTCTGTGGATTTCTTGCGATATTTTTGGTGCTATGGGCTTCTGATCCGGGGTTTCTTGGATCTTGGGAGGAAGGTGGGGTGGGTGGGCCGCGATCTGGCCGGGAGATGGACGGCGGGAAGGAGCCGATCGAGGTCAAGTTCCGGCTGTTCGACGGCACGGACATCGGCCCGAGCAAGTACGACCCTTCCACCACCGTCTCCGCGCTCAAGGAGTTCATCCTCGCTCGGTGGCCGCAAGGTGAGAAGCAGATTCCTATCGATTTGGTAACGTACATGTATGTGGTGTCCTGATCTGCTTGTTTGATTTGGTGACAAAGATGTGCGCTTCTGAAATTCTTGATGCTATGCGGTTTCTTGGATCATGTGTTTGCTTTCTTTTGTGGTTGTTGCGTGCTGCTTATGTAATGGTAGTCTTTTTGCTGCGTGCGGTTTTGCTCTGGGCAGATAAGTGTTATTGGTATGTTTGATTTGCTATTCTTCTCTGGATGTATATGCCTGGCCAATTGAGTAGCGCGTAACCGACGCTTAATTTTTTTTTTCTCAGCTTCAACAATGTTCTAGAACTGGATATGCTATATAAGAGATGTTATACGGTGCTTGATAATTCCCCTCCTCAGTGAACGTGCATCGTATATAGAAAACCTCTCACTGGCGGTGAATTATGCCAAAAAAGGATAATTTTGCCATTTTTGTGGCAGAAAACCGAAAAAGAATATTTTTGGCAACAATTGGGCTGACTTGGATCACAAATCACAAGTACAATGAAGAGCCAAACAAGGTCCCTTGTCTTCCCTTACTTCCTATAAAGTCACAAAGAAAATGGCGCGATGCCAGATTAATAACTGTGTTCTGCCTTTTGAGTGCCTTTTTGCTCGTGCATTCTGTAAAGGGAGCTCTGCTAGCACTTCGAAAGCAGTTGCCTCTTCGTATTTATGCAAGCTGAGCTCCTTTGCATAAATATGATAGCAGGGCCATACTCCACAGGTATGCATTATGCCTAAGAATCTGGCCTATCATGTGATTCATTTATATTGTTAAATGAGCACTCTAGGGCAAACAATCCAGTTTGAACTCTGAACATCATAGTGCTCATGTATCAAATGCTTTGGTGAAACCATAAGGACAGATGTGATGTTCATGAATTCAACCATGGGTGTATTTCTATTAATAATATAACACACATAATTGATCTGGATGTTAGCATGCCTTTAAGCATATTGATCAGCGAGGACCACATTTGTCATGTGGGATGTGAAAGTTACTGATAGCATAAAGGATAGGCAGCGGAAATCATTTGCACGGCTATTATAGCAACCTTTTGTCTGGCTGATCTTTTACCCAAAAGAAGTTGCTCTTGTACAAATGGACATCTGTTTACATTGACTGTGACTACAAAGATTTGGTGAGTAGAATGGCAATCTAATAGCCAAGGAACGGATACTTCAATAAATGACAGCTATCTGATTATCATGCTCAGGTGATGGATCTTTCCTTGATATGCATTACTTGGGTGAGGTGCTCTTGCCTTAGTTAATAACTAGAACAAGTAAAATTGAATCCTTTCCCAGCTGAATCAACATCTGGAAGCAATAAGGTCCTGCTGGGGGTACTTGTGTCTTCATTGACAGCACACACAATGCATGCCTGCATGTGTTAATCCAAACACAGGGGCGCAAACTATCACCAATTTAAAAATGGTCAACATCACTGTATCTCATCTTTTTGGAGGTTGTTTGCATTAATTCTGCTTTGCCATGTGTTTAATTTTGCGTTACAGACTGGGAACAGTGCAATGGCATATTTTTTCTTCTCTCTCTGAGAAACGTGGTTGATTCTGAATGACAATTGATGTTGTCCGGATGGCCCTAGATTGTCCTGCATTTTGGAACTTCCTTCAAAAAAAACTCACTCTTCCATAAGCCATACCTGTTATCCTTAGTGAACTCCGAGTTTATTTTTTTAAAAGGAATTATTCTTGTCTTTTCTGATGACAGATAAGGAAATAGCTCCAAAAACTGTCAATGACTTGAAGCTCATCAATGCTGGAAGAATATTGGAGAATAACCGGACACTTGCTGAGTCCCGTGTTCCAGTAGGAGATGTCCCAGGAGGTGTAATTACAATGCATGTGGTAGTGCGCCCTCCACAAGCTGACAAAAACAGTGGTATTGTCGACAATTTCATCTTTTTCTTTCACATTTTTTCCTGGTTCCATTGATGATCGCTGTTGCTCTCCAATGACTTCAAATTTTTCACATTCAATGAAAGGAAATGTTGGTGATGATCAACTATCATTTTACAAACATCCTGCATTCGTGCCCCTTATTCTTGTAGTTGTGCTCCAAAGACGCACGCATATAGGCATGGATCTCTATAATCTAAATGCTGCAGCCCATAAGATGAACCCACTTTTTTCCACGGGGGAGAAATTTATTCCTTCTATTTTAGTAGTGTTTTATTTATCACAACATAGTGCTTGGCAAATACTCGTATGCAAACTTAAGAGAAAGCTGAGCTGGTGTTTGCTAAGTTGATAGAGATATGAAATGAAAATTTTGACTAAATTGCACATAGTTTTATCATTATGAAGTGTGGGTCAATGATAGTGTTGCAGTTCTTGTAGTCCTCGTGATTTACAAAGTTCTGCCAAACTGTAAGAACTTTTGGCTAACTTTGTTTTGTGTGTGTTGTGCATTTGAAAATATAAATATGAGAGTGGTGATGTTGTTATATCTGTGGATCAATCGTGTTAAATTTTTTGCATTTATGTTGAATTGTTTTTCACCATGTTTCCACATAAACTATTAATCTACAATTTGGAGGGAAAACAATGATGCCCACAAAAACCTGTGTTTATAAATAATTTTTTTTCTTCATTTTGTATATGGTTGTATATCATATAATTTCTACTTACGGTTTTATATGATCTTGACTATGCAATGCTTAAAGCTGTCATACAATTTATTTCACACTTCTAAACACACCTATAATGTGTTGTTGATTTGCCCTTTTCAGAGAAGCAGCTTGCCAATTCCCCCAAGCAGAACAGATGTGGATGCACCATACTGTGATACGATGCCTGCCCGATGATGTACAATGTGTCTAGTTCTAGGATTTTGCATCTGCTTTTGTTTTGTCCACAGCGAGTGTGAATTCATTTTGACATCCAATTCTTGGAGCCATCCAAATCCTAGAAATACATATACTTAACAGCCGTCAAATATGGCTTGGAGCTGGGAGTAAAGATTTCTCGAGGGTGCATTGGGACCTTAATGCTGTAATGAGTGTGCAGGAGTCAAGGGTTGGATGCTTGCTGTTGTATAAATTGTAATGCCAAAACAAAACAAAAACCTTTTTTTTTTTGCTACATTGACATTTTATCGATTCTTTTTAGCGTTGCTGTTTGTCATGTAAAACAGAAATGTTGTACTCAAATGTATGTAGCTTGGGAAAGGAGTGATTTACTATGTTATCAGAAAAGGAAGGGGAAAAAGGGAAAGAAAATCACATTACTTTGAGGGTAATTCTTGAGCTCATCCTGCCGTTCTTGTGCTTTTGTTCGCAGATCGGCGGAAGTGTGATGCCCCAAACCATCCATTAGCAGGAAGCGGGTGTAAAACAGCAAGCTGATCGAGTTAATACAAACGTGTGATTATCATTTGGAGTTTCTGCTATCAGTTTGAAGAGGATAATCCTCGCATAGAAAAAGGTTAACGCGGTAACAGGTAGTACATGGTTGCTCGGTTTACTCTCCTCGGATGCAATGGCACCGCCGGGGAGAGCAGCAGTACGGAAACACCTACTCTGAGGGATACGAGCTAGTGAGCAGTGACGCACCGCCCATGGCACGCTATCACCGGCGCGGTCGGCGAGCGGGAGAGGCCGCCGCCGCCGCCGCCGCCGCGTCCGCGTGGGCCAGTAAAAGTGCGGACCATCCATCGATACGAGAGCCCACGGCACGATATCGCCGGCGCGGTCGAGCTAGTGAGTAGTGACGCACCGCCCAGGGCACGCTATCACCGGCGCGGTCGGCGAGCTGGGGAGGCCGACAGGTCCGCGTGGGCCAGTAAAAGTGCCGACCATCCATCGAAAATTTGCCACCCGCCCGGCGGTCCGTGTAGCCCAACCAACACCCCGACTGCACTCAGGTACAACGGTAGCGCCGGGGAGCAAAGGTACTGAAACATTTTTTTTATAAGAGCACAGGGCAGACGTAACACATTTAACACATGTCATTTACACCAACTTTCTAAAATCAATGGACAAATTGGCTCAAAATTTAGAACTTGAATTTTGGTGGAACGTGTAACGCCTCTAAAATCTGAGACTGTTAAATTTTTCATAATTATTTAGAATGTATAGTTGCGAAGTAAGTAATATCTCAAGTAAACTTTCGATTACAACAAAATCAATATTTTATTACGTAAGGATAAGGCCTAACAGCCAGTTTTTAAACTAACACGGGCGTCTAAGCCCAAATTTAATATAATAGAAGACAAAAGAAATTCAAACCACATGTACACTTGAGCGTAGTCGAGACCTAATAACAGTAGTCGCCGCCATCCGTGGGTCCACCAAAATCCGGTTCATCATGAACCTCTGCATTTTCCCAGGTTTCCTCTGTAGATGATTTTGCAGATTATGCAAGAATGAGTACAACTTTCGAACTCAACAAGCCACATGAAAAAGCTAAATAATTACATGCAAGGAGTTCAATGGATGGTTAGGGTTTATCTTAACAGGCATATGTGGATGTATTTTTCATTTTAAGTAGTTTATATTTAAAATAGTAAAATAATAATAAATAATAACATTAGAGGTTTCTCAACAAACTCAATTACCAACTTAACATCTCAAAAACTCTACTTATGACTTTGTATTGGAATCACCCATTAACACAGCTTCATTAACCGGAAGCACGATGTATACGAATACCTTGAATTATACATTCTGCAGAGCTGCCCAACTTTACCCACAAGATATCTCATGCTCATACTGTCATGTAATATACACGCAACACTTTAGCGTGCGACTGAGTTGAGATAACAAAGCCTTTTCACTGCTCAACACTTTCTAGCCTCGCCCAGAGGTCTTACTCGTCTGACCCTCGGGAGACCATCGACCAACAAATGGAATGCGACTCAAGGTCGACAGTCCATACTGCTGACCTTTGTGTAGACCAGCGAGTGTCCCTACAGGCCTACTCCTGTCTCACCCCAATTCCTTCTGCTCTAACACACGAGAGCAGTTGACACCCTGTAGATATTCAAATGGAAGAGCAGTATACTAAGCAAGGGAGTAATGGCCACATATGTGGTTGATCGGTTTTCTGTGTCTGTTACTTTGGCACAAGGTTCTTATCGTTACTTGTCACCAGTGAGGAAATAGACCAACACCAACTCGTGGTTGTCCACCTACTTGATCTTACTGATGACTCCCTTTAACACCAGTCTATTGGGTTGTCCAACTTCCTGGATACAACCCTCAACTCTCCACCAAAAACTATTGGCGAACCACCAATACTGCTTTTCAGGAATATACACATTTGTGTGACAAAGCTACTTATATAGCCAATATTTTATGTGGTGACCGGTGACGAGGCCGGATGGTGTAAGGAGCTACAGTAGGCCAAGGTGAGTCCAATGGTGGCTTTGGTGGGGCTTGGGGTGGGGTGTTGTCGCTTGGCAGCAGTGGCCCAAGGAGGGGCGATGCTGGCGGGGAGTGGCGATGCTGGCGAGCTCCGGCGGGTTTTGGAGTGTGGGGGAGGTGGGGAAAGCTTGGCGGCGGTGCGGCGGTGCTTGAGCTGGGAGGGGAGAGGGGAAGGAGGGGAGGAGGTGGATTTCATCTCGGGTTGCTGGAGAGGAAGAAGGAGGTGGCGGCGGAATCTTCGAATTGAGCCGGTGCCGACGATGAGAAGGAAGGGGAGGTGGTGGGGGTGGGAGGTGGTGATGAAGGCAAGCCCTGGGGTGGCTTTTATAGGGTGATTGAGGCGGTGGGAGCAGGGCGCGGCACAGGGAGGTGGCGACGTGTGGGCAACGGCATGGGTGACCGTGCGCGCGAACGGCGAGGTGGCGAGGTGAGGTGGCGGCAGTGAAGGCTGTGGAAGGCGCTGGAGGCAGTGCGTGGCGCGACGAGCTAGCGGGCGACAGCAGCGGAGGAGACGGCGATGGCGTCGGGCGGGTGACGTCGCAAAGGTGACGCCGGGGAAGGAAGAAGGCAAAGGTGCATGGGGAGAAGGCTTTATTCAGAAGAGAGAAAACGGGAAACCGAAAAAAGAAAGCGGGTTTTGGGCTGGCTTTTCCAAAAACGGAAAGTTTTCAAAGTTTTTGAAAAACTTGCAAATTTTGAGTTTGTTCAATCTAGCCCGCTTAAAAAGAATCTCATCCCCGAGATTCACTCAAAGCCAGGGGACAGATTGGAAAACTACGCTGCATTTTTTTATTCCTTTTTCCATGCTGCTTTCTCTATTGTAAGATTACGACACTGAAACTGAAAAGGTAGCTCCTTGGATCAATTAAAAACCAATGCTGATCTTGTATAAAGTAAAAACATACCGGTAATACTGTTTGTGGCTTCTGTAGCTTCCTTGGTAGTGACATAATTAATTTTGCCCTGACTTGGTCCTGTTGTTGATCTTCCTTCTCCTGAATTTTGTTCTAGTCTTCTTAACCGTTCTTTGGATTGTAGCATACCTCCTTTGTTAACCTGTATTGTTTGTGGCGTCTTGTTGATCTGCAATTGACTTTTCACCTGAGCTTTGGTTGCCTCTGCTGACATGTGTTTCCTCGAGCATTGAGACTTGAAATGACCTGGTTGTTCGCAGTGGTAACAGTTTATTGATTTTTATGGACAATCCCTTAGGTGGTGATTTCCTCCACATGTGTAACACTGAATGGTGGCTGACTGATTCATATTGTGTTGGGATCTTGAGGTGGGATTGGTAATTGGTCTCTGGGTCTTGAGGTGGGATTGGTAATTGGTCTCTGCTGATATTGTACTGGTGGTGCTATCATCATCCTTTTTCTGGGTGCATTTGGTTGAGGTGTCATCTGCATTGCTCTTCTTTTCCTGATTTCTCGTAATTCTGTTCTGGCTTCTTCTGATATTAGCAGTTTATTTACCATAGCTGACATGTCTTTGAAATCTAGGGCCGAAATATGAAATTTCAGTGACTTTTGTAATCCTTCAGAGAATTTCTCCATCTTCTTTTCTTCAGTATCAACATCATTTGGGGCATATCGAGCCAGATAGTTTAATTGATGTAGGTCTTCTGTCACAGTAAGTCCTCTTTGCCTGAGAGCAAGGAACTCTCGGCGTTTAGAGGTGAGCACGCCAGTGGGGACGTGTGCCTTATGAAATGCATCCTTGAATTCCTGCCATGGTATATCTCTTCTAGGGTGGAGTGTTTGGTGATTCATCCACCATGCTGCGGCTTGTCCTTGGAGTTGATGGGAGGCAAAAGGAGTCTTCTCTTGTCCTTGGAGTTGCATTGGATTGTGTCGGAGTTGCATTGGATTGTGTCTGACTTTTTTTTCCATGTCTCTTATCCAATCATCTGCTGCTAGTGGTTCTGGTGTGACTATAAATGTTGGTGGTCTTGTTTTCTGAAAATCTGCTCATCTTAATCCTGTAGTGATTCCTCCATTTGTTGTTCCGGAATAGGCCCCCAATGGTACTGGTAGTCTGGTAGCTATCTACTCTAGAAGTCTGGTGTGTTGCTCCATCATCCTTGCTTGGTTCTGTTCTGCCTGATATCTATTTCTTTCCATCATGGCCATCACTTCTGCCATGGTTGGCTGATGATCTTCTGAGTTGGTCTCATTCTGGGGATTGTCATTACCATGGCTTCTTGTTCTGATTCTTGACATCTTAGGAATGTATTTCTGCGGTGATTTTGACCAAATACAGAGAGGTGTGTAAGATTTAGACTTGAGTTAAGTGAAGAAAGATTAAGTATTAAGACGAGAAGAAGGAATTGAATTTTGACAAGGATGATATACAGGTACTGATAGAAAAATAAAATATCAATAAATAACATAGCTCAATTATTTATACGAGTTGTATACGTACTACTTAGAGCACATAATACAACTTGTGTTACAATCAAAAGTTCGTCTAATTAAGGTTCACTCTATTTAACACTACTCTAGTGTATCTTGAACACTGCTGCAACTTCTGACGAAAAGTTGAAATTAGGTGAGAAGAAGATAAATATTTTATAAAATCAAATCGAAATTTTACAAATCTAAGTTTGGATGAGATAGCAAAAGAAGGGAAAGGACAACAATAATACTTATATTTTTGTTTTCAGAAATTCTTTTATAATTTCCTAAACTAGGATTTTTGAAGGTCTTCATTTCCTAATTCCTAAAGCCAACTTAAGGTCTCAACCTACAGTCAAGCTAAGCTCTGATACCACTTTGTAACGCCCCCCAAATCTGGGACCGTTAAACTCTTCACAACCCGCCTGAGATATGCGATTCTTGGTATAGCGATGTCTCAAGCAAGCTTTCGATTACAACAAAATAAATATTTTATTACATAACGATAAGGCCTAACAGCCAGTTTTTACACTAACACAGATATCCAAGCCCAAAGTTAATATAATACAAGACAAAAGAACTTCAAACCACAGGCACGCTGTAAGAACCCACATAATTAAAACTAAGCCAATCAACAGTAATCGGTAATTAGCACAAGTAAAAATTTCATTAAACCAATCTCAAGCATAATCTCAGTTAATATTCAATTGCATAATTAACACAATGAACCTGGCAAATTAAGCAAACATCATTTATTCACATCACAGTTTTATAACAGCCTGTTTACAAAACAGAATTAAAATATTACAAACCAAATTCTCGTTACAAAATTTACTTTACAACACAAGAATGGATACAAGATTAATTTTACAAAACAATTACAATGTTAATTACAAAAGAAAATTAAGTTACAATTTATGTTATTGCATTCATCTCATCGAATCTCTTCTTGACATCTCATTTCGCCATTCTTCACCTTTCCATCCCATGCAACCGTAAAGCGAGAAAATAGTTAGCCAACCAAAAGACGACAAGAATAGCTAGTTAGAAGGAGAGAGGTTGCCGTCGAATTTCCAAGTACAATAGGATTTATATCAACCTAGGTCAACAGGTTCTCGAATTACCAAGGTACCGACCAACCAAAGTTAGTCGGCTCCTTTAGTAATCAAGCTAGCCAGATCAACCAGAGTCAATAGGTACCTTTTACTTCTACGGATCTCATCATCCGGCGTTCCGAAAAGCCCAACACCCACCTTTCCAATTTGCCTCAACCGCATTAGAATCCAACAATGCATTCCCATTCATTTCCGCCCTCTGTTTAATACATCATCGGGCAACCGAATCCAACACCCACAGTATAGCATTCCGATCAACCGCAAAGCCCTAGTATCGAACCCAACCAAAGTAATGCCTCAATTCCAAGCCAACACAGGAAAGCACCCCAATCAGCCCAAGCTCAAGTAAGCAGCACCAAACCCTTTCATTCGCATAAACAAGACCTTGCCAATTTTCATCCAACAAGGAGAGCAAGGAAGAAGAGGAGCACAGGAGCCCAAAGCCAGCACCACCCTCACAAGCTTCCAAATCACAGTGAGGGCAACAATAAGGGCAAAATAGTGAGGGCAGAGCAGTGGAGAGCAGCCATGCATAGAAGGGGTAATAGGAAATTAGGGAAAATAGAATAAGATAATTAGGAACAAGGCCATGGTAAAAAAAAGAGATGAAATGAACAGTAGAGGGTAACTAGGGCACTGCACAGTAAAAGGATAACCCAGAGCATATAGACTGCATAGCACAGGAAGGAAGAAGATAACCCAGTGCACAGTCAAGGGATGAACCAACCGCCATAAGCCAGCCAGCCCCTCCCCCCCCTCAAGAGATAAATCAGTCCCCCTGGAGCAAGAGATAAGTCGGCACAACAGGGAAGAGATAAGCCAAACCCTAGCAAGAGTTAAGTCGGTTCAACAGAAAGAAGATAACCCCAACCGAAGGCTAACACCTGCCTCACCACCCACCTAAGCCACCCCCACTTCCCAGCCGAAAGGAGGAGCAGAGCCAAGGGCTTCCCCAACACCTCCCCTCACATGCCCATTCAACACCAAAGAAGGCAAGCAAACCACTGCCTCCTCCCTAGCAAAGCAAGAACACAAGCCAAGGCCAAGCAAGGTAGCAGAGCAAGCAAAGGCAACCAAAGCAACCACATCCCAAGCTCCACCAAGCTCACTGCCCTCCCAAACCCAAGACCACACCAGGAGCTAAGGGAGGAAGAAAGCATAGAGGAAGGGAGTAAGGGAGAAGAGCGAAACCTGCGGAGCCAGGACCATCGGCTTCACCAAGCATCAAGGCAGCCAGGAGGAGGCGGCTCAGAGTTCACCTCATCATCGCCTGTAAGCCGATTGTAGCAAAGGAGAAGGGGAGAGCACCAGCGCAGAACTGGCACTACAATCCTCTTCCCTATCCTTATCTCAATAGGAGGTAACCCTTGATTACATCTCAGTGCTCCACACTTATGCACATCAATCATCCATAGAGCATCTCACTATAGTATCCCTATTTAGCCCTCAGTTTACATTTCATCACAGAGCAATAGGGAGGATAGAAGATAGGGAGCCTTACACCTTAAGGGTTCAAGAGCAGCTGGCCACTTCATCATTTAGGCTTTACTAACATCAGTAGCAAGCATCATGGCCACATCCATCTCTTCCAGTACCCATGCATTAGCCAAATGAATTCACATCAATATAAGCAAATCAACAAAATTAATTAAATCAAAGCAAGATTTCAGAGGGGAGGTTAGAGAGTAAGGGGGTTTGGAGGTGTGTAGCGGCGATGAGAGGTCGTGGTCGCGCCATAGGCTGCCGACTGGCGGTGGCGGCAAGACGCTGAGGAGGGAAGGCCAGATCGCCGAGGCAAGGCTGCCTTCACCCACCGAGGGGAGGAACAAAGACGGGTCGGGTCAAAGCGGTGTAGAGGAGGCGCCGGCCGAAGCGTAAAGGGGGAGGAGACCACAACGGCAAGGAGAGGTCAAGGAGGCGGTTGGCCACCCATGAGCAGGAGAGAGGCGGCGGGGTCCTGGGACTGAGGACGGCCGGCGCAGGGCTGTGGCGGCAAGCAGCCGAGCCAAGGGGAGCAACCGAGCCGAGGGCGAGGCGCCATGGAAGCTGGTGCAAAGCCAGGCACAAGCACCAGCCAAGTGCGCGATAATGGGCGCAGGAGACCCTGAGGCAAGCAGGACCTGGAGGGAGGCGGGCCACGGCCATGAGCAGCAGTGCAGAGGCCGGAGGAAGACCAGAAGGCAACAAGGCCAGAAGAGTTGGGGATTTGGGGAGGTAGGAGAAGGAGGTTGATTTGGGGGAAGCAGTGGTTTGGAGTGGAATTGGGGAAGAAATGGGTTTGAGGGGGCCTAGCCGCGTGGGTGGTGTCAGCCGTTTGGTGAGGAGAGAGAGAGAGAGAGAGTAAGTAGGGGTAGGAGGTATTTGTGAGAAGATAATTAGGAGAGAGATTAGATTAAAAGGAGATTAGAGTGCAAGATTTAGGAGTCATGTAAAAAGGAATTTCAATGAGTATAGCTAGTAGTAAATTTAGCAGTGAACTTAAGTGCTAGTAGTATTAAGGGTCAAGGCCGTGTAGGGGAAAGATCAAATAGCTGATTAGAGCCGCGTACGATTAGATAATAGTAGTTTTACCGGTAAAATAAAAGTCCGAAAACACATAAAAGTTAATATGAGATTTTTGGAAATAGTTTAAATTACCGATAGAACTCTCTAGATTAGATAATTAATCAATCGCAATTAGATAGGTGTAGTTGCATGCGAATAAGTGTAGTGTTTTATTTTCGTACGCTTAAATGCATGTGTAGGCGAACTCGATCATACAGCTGTCGAACTAGAACACCCTCAGTTAGGAAGTGCTAATTTAGCGGGAGGTCCGGAAAAATGTTATAAAAATAAAGATAGGCCAAAAAAAATGAAATCATCTAACTAATATGCATAATAGCACTCAATTGCCACCGAGTATTTAGCTATTTATTTATTATTCGCACCGTCATATATATTGCAGCGGGTGAATCAATAAGAATAGCTAATATCGATTTCGTCGACGACGGTCCTTCCTACAGTTTCGCAGGCAAGCTACTCCCTTGTTCATTAACATAGCTATATTAAATGTAAACCGTATATTGCTCTATCTTATATGTATTTCATCAAAACTATTTCTCAGAAATCAAATTGAATAAATGAGATGAAAATGAAAAAGATAAGAAAGATGAAAATGAGATAAAGATAAGAAATGAGAATGAGTAGAGAAAAGAGATAAGAATTACTAGGCTGGTAAAAGGGGGCCCAAGCAGGGGAAACGACGACGACGATGATGATGAGGTAAGAGGTGGGCTCCTTTTTACGGGTGGTTATAATATAAGGACAAATAAAACTCTTACTCGGCCGAGACCAGAATCAAGATACCAACCATTTTCCCGCTTTGACGCGTAAAATGCTACCTTATTACGTAATTATGATCTCCATAGCGGGTCACATTGGAGTGCTTGGGCACGGAAGCGAGCCGCCCAAGGAGGAGGGTTGAGCACGGACGCTGGCGCCTCAACCAACATTATCGAACTCAAGTATGACGAGGTCACAGCGTGATTAAATCAAGACCCATGAAAAGTAATGGGTGGAGACTTAATCACGAATCTGAAAACGCTCAGATTCTGAACTTGAACCCGTATCAAAAGAAATGCAGGGAACCCGACTCATTTAGAGTTCAGAATGACTATGGGTAAAGTGGTACAAGCCTCATGAGGCTATCAAATCATGAATTCATGCCAGTCTTCTGGATTGGAGTCTACGGGAACCGTCGGGGGTCTATCTTCTCTCCGAGTAATCAAGTAGTCTTTTTGGAATTAAAAATTGCAACCTAAGTTTTAATGACTATTTTCAAAATAAGAGATGAGGTAGGAATTTTGATAAGGACGAAAGTAGTCATCAGGTGCATTTTAGCTATTAATGCTTGCTGAGTACACTATACTACTCACTCTTGCTATCTCTCCCTTTGCTTAGATCCAAATCCGGCCTGGAATTATCTCGAGCGGGATGAGGAGCTTGCAGGTACCAGTGCAACCGTAGAAGGGGAAAGCGCTGATTGTGAGGACCAGGGAGAGATGGACGCCATCTTCGACTCGTGGGACGAATAGGCGATCAGTACATCAGTGCAAGCGAGAGAAGCAGGGAAGCTTCCTTTTGTAGTTGTGTAATACTTGTAATAACTATAGTCTTGTGTGGCCACTGCTGTAATAAAGAGTAGTTTCTATTTTATTGTTCTGCTACGTTATCTCTGATAAATGGCTTACTATTCGTTGGAGCAGTGTTTTACTGGGCAAACGAATAGTAATCTGTATGCCTAAGTGTGATTACCTTCGGGGTAATGACACGGGGCGTCACACACGCTTGAGCACAGTCGAGACCTAATAACAGCAGTCGCTGCCATCCGTGGGTCCACCAAAATCCTGTTCATTATGAACCTCTGTATTTTCCCAGGTTTCCTCTGTAGATGATTTTGCAGATTATGCAAGAATGAGTACATCTTTTGTACTCAACAAGCCACATGGAAAAGCTAAACAATTACATGCAACGAGTTCAATGGATGGTTAGGGTTTACCTTAACAGGCATATGTGGATACATTTTTCATTTTAAGTAGTTTATATTTAAAACAGTAAAACAATAATAAATAATAACATCAGGGGTTTCTCAACAAACTCAATTACCAACTTAACATCTCAAAAACTCTACTTATGCCTTTGCATTGGAATCACCCATTAACACAGCTTCATTAACCCAAAGCACGACGTATTCGAATACCTTGAATTATACACTCTGCAGAGCTGCCCAACTTTACCCACAAGATATCTCATGCTCATACAGTCATACAATATACACGCAACACTTTAGCGTACGACTGAGTTGAGATAACAAAGCCTTTTCACTGCTCAACACTTTCTGGCCTCTGCCCGGTAGGTCTTACTCCGTACAGCCCTCGGGAGACCACTGACCAACAGTGGAATGCGTACTCCGAGGCTGACGGGTCCATACCGTTGATCTTTGTGTAGACCAGCAAGTGTCCCTACAGGCCCACTCCTGTCTCACCCCAATTCCTTCTACTCTAACACACGAGAGCAGTAGATACCCTGTAGATATTCAAATGGAAGAGCAGTGTACTAAGCCAGAGAGTAATGACCACACATGTGGTTGAGCGGTTTTTTGTGTCTGTTACTTTGGCACAAGGTTCTTGTCCTTACTTGTCACTAGTGAGGAAATGAACCAACACCAACTCGTGGTTGTCCACCTCCTTGATCTTACTGATGACTCACTTTTAACACCAGTCTATTGGGTTGTCCAACTTTCTAGACACAACCCTCAACTCTTCACCAAAAACCATTGGCGAACCGCCAATACTGCTTTTCAGGAATATACACATTTGTGTCACAAAGCTACTTATATAGCTAATATTTTATGTGAACTTGTCAAGGTGGATATGGCTTACAAAGAATTTTAATCTTGTCAAGGTGAGTATGGCCTACAAGTGCTAGGTGGGTTTGTACGTGGGGTAATAGGGTTTATCTAATTATCATGGCATTCAAAAGTATTATTTCAATATTTAAAGTAATTGGCACAAATACAATAATGAAAGTAATAATAAATATATGAAATGTGGGTTCAAAATGATCAATGAATGTAACTTGCCTTCTTGCACAAAGTCCTATAGATACTGATCTTGTCCGATGTCCTCTGGCGTTTGGTCATCAAAATCGTGACCTAACGAAAAGTAATACAATAAAACAATCCAAATAAAATCTAGCTCGACAAGGAATGAGCTGGGAACAACATGCAAGTAAATAAAATCAAAAAGAAACTTAAAGGAAGATGGTGTGGAGTGGTGGAGATTTATTTGGAGTTTAATTGGACTGAACAGAGCTGAGATATAGATTCATGGGCTCGAAACGGTCGATATGAATATAGAGTGTCAAATTAGGGTAAATGATGAATAGTGCTAAGTTACTATTCATACATGAAAAGGATTAGGAACAGTAATTATACTTACTGTTTGCTGGTAAAAAAATGAACAGTAAGTTGAATGCGCAGTAATCACTGTGAATAGTAATCAAAATTACTGTGCTATGAGCAGTGTATTTTCGAACTTGGAACAATAGAGGAATTTACTGTGTAATGAACAGTAACCGGCCAGTTTTGTTTGAACAGTAAATGGTTGGCCCATTATCGTAGTGCCCACTACTGCTTAGCCAAAGATAAAGGGTCCGACGCCTAGCGGCTTGGGCGAAGGCCCCTGACGCTTTCCCAAGTGAGGAGGAGGCGCAATGGCGGCCCGGCGCGCCTGGTGGCAGTGACGAGGCCAGAGTAGTCTTGATGAGCTACAATAGGCCAAGGTGAGTCCAATGGTGGCTTTGGTGGGGCTTGGGGTGGGGTGTGGTGGCTTGGCTACGGTGGCCGAAAGAGGGGCGGCGGGGAGGGGCGATGCCGGCGAGCTCCGGCGGGTTTTGGAGTGTGGGGGAGGTGGGGAAAGCTTGGCGGCGGTGCTTGAGCCAGGAGGGGGAGGGGGGGAAGGATGGGAGGTGGATTTCACCTCAGGTTGCTGGAGAGGAAGAAGGAGGTGGCGGCGGAATCTTCGACTTGAGCCGGTGCTGGCAATGGGAGGGAACGGGAGGTGGTGATGAAGGCAAGCCCTGGGTGGCTTTTATAGGGCGATTGAGGCGGTGGGAGCAGGGCGCGGCACTAGGGGCGACAACGTGTGGGGGGCGGCATGGGCGACCGCGCGCGCGAACGGCGAGGTGGCGGGGTGAGGCGGCGGCGGTGAAGGTCAGGAAGGCGCCGAGGCGTGTGGATGAGCTAGCAGTGTGTGCAGCAGAGGAGGCGGCAATGACGTCGGGCGGGTGACGTCGCGAAGGTGACGTCGGGGAAGGAAGAAGGCAAAGGCGCATGGGGAGAAGGCTGTTTTCATAAGAGAGAAAATGGGAAACCGAAAAAAGAAAGCGGGTTTTGGGTTGGCTTTTCCAAAAAGGGAAAGTTTTCAAAGTTTTTTAAAAACCTGCAAATTTGAGTTTGTTTCAGAACGGAGGCACACCCGCCCCCCTAGCCATATTGCGACATGGCAGCTTCTGGCATAGGAACATCCTTGGAGGGGAGCAACAAGCGAGCAGTGAGCCCACGGCAGGTTAGCACGGCATGACCGAGCTGGTAACACCGTAGAAGGCACTTCCCCCGAGCATGAGTGGGCAAGTAAAACTGTCGTGCAAATGCCGCGAGGGACCATCAAAACTTGCCACCCATTCCGCGCGGCCCGTGCGGTGCACCCAACATCACCGACCGAACTCCCGTGGGCCGTTTGATCCGACGCGCCCACCACCGTTGTTTCCACCCTCCTTACCCGTACTACGTACCGCATCGCACGCGACCGTCCAACCCTGTTAGCCCTTCTTGGCTTTCTCCCAAACCCCGTGGTTTCTCTGCCCGACAGCGCCCCCGCGCACACAGCGTCTAAGAGGTCACCGCCCGGCACAGCCGTCCGTTCGGAGCCCTCGAACTCACTGGCTCGTGTTATGTAGCGTCCAAGGTTTGCTTGAAACGTTTGTTTGGTGCCCTTCTCATCTGTAGAAGACACCCCTGACATTGAGAAGTGTCGACCAGACAGTAAAGAAAAAGGTACCTCGGTTACTACGAGGCCGAGGGAAAAGAAAAGGGGACTCCGGTTACCACGAGGGAACCGGGGGATCCTCGAAAGTGGGGACTGGTGCCAAGAAAGTTTAGTATGTAATAATTGCCTTGACAAAAGTTCTCTTTGATAACATAGGAGAGATGACTATTTATAGCCTTCCGACCAGGGTACATGATATTACGGTTCTACCCATAAAAGACCCGATGTTAGTAGGGGCCTCAGGGGTTTTTCTTTCCCCTACGCGTAGCCTTCGGTCTATGGTGGTGTAACGTCCCAATTTTCTTAGCCTTTTTGAAGATTTTCAAAATAAAAAGAACCATTTGATTTTGATGAGAGTTCTAAAGCTTAACTTGAGATTTTAGAATTAATGTGTTTAATATGACTAAATCCAACTTCAACTAATTCGAGTTTGGTTTGTTTTGGAGTTTGTCAGTGTTCCCTGGTGTTGATTTTTCCCCCTTCTCTGTTTGTTCTTTTCTCCCCACGCAGCCTAGCTTTGCGCCTCCTTTCTTCGCAGATCGTCCGATCAAAATCGGACGGCCCCGCTTCGCCGCGCCTTTCTTTGATCCCCTTCTTGTTGGATCTTCCTTTTGGTTTTGACCTCCCCGATGGTCCTAGAGATGGTATTTTTTACAAAAATCACCCTCTTGGTCTTTTTGCAAAGACCACCCTTTTAGGCCGCGACCACCCCTTTGTGCCGTGACCTCCCCCTTTTTGTCGTTTTGCCACGACCTCCCCTTAGGCCGCGACCTCTTTTTGTTGTTTTGTCGCGACCTCCCCTTAGGCCGCGATCTCCCCCTTTTTTGTCATTTTGCCGCGACATCCCCTTAGGCCACGACCTCCCCCTTTTTTTGTCGTTTTATCACGACCTCCCTTTTTGTCCTTTAGTCGCGACCTCCTTTAGTCACGACCACCCCTCCTGGTCTTTTTGTAAAGAACACCCTCCTGGTCTTTTTTGCAAAGACCACCATCTTTGGTCTGCGACCACCCCTTGGGCCGCGACCTCCTCTGTGGTCACGATCTCCCTTTTGACTGGCCTCTTTTGTTAGTTCTGCTCACCTTCTCCTTCATCTCGTCGCATCGCTGCTGACACAAAGGTCCTTGAGCATTAGATGCTGTTGTGTCGCATTAAATATTGTCGCTTCCGCAGTACCTGTTCCCCCTCTTGTCTCCTCCCCTACTTGCTCCCATCTTCTCCTTCACCTACCCGTGAACTTGGGCACCTTCGAGTCTCAATCATCCCCTGGCTATAAAAGTCTGAGCAGCCCTCTTTCATCCTCTTTAGCCTGGCTCAACTCTCCTACAACCACGTTAAGTAGTCATATCTTCCTCAGGATCTCTTCCTCAGGACCTCCTTCGACCTCCATCTCAGTTGGACCTCCTCCCGAGAGCCCGTTTCTATTTCAGCGCCTTTTCTTTTGGTTCTTAGTTTGGCAGTTTTTGGTTTTATTTGGATTTGTGGTTCTTATTTGGCTCTTTTCGCGCGTGTAGATTCCGGCTTCGTGGAAGAGCCCTTGGACCCGGCGACCTCCACCGAAGAACCCCAGCTCTTCGTCGAAGGCAAGTCGTAGACCTTTGATCATATTGAACCCTGTTTGCAAAATTACTTCGATTTATAACAACATGCATGGCTATTTGAATAAAAATGGTTTAGAAATTAGCTAATCACCTACTTGCGTTATGACTCCTTGAATACTTGCGATCCACATGTTGACATGTACCTTTGGACACCATAGGTTGGGTAATTTTAGTTGGACCTCTTTGTGATACCAACACGAGTGCGTATATTGCTTAGTCCTGCTTTAGTTTTGCGGTGTCTCTTGACCTCATGATTCAATGATGATAACTTGACTTAATGATATATGAAATTATGGCGCAGCCACTGTTGTTAAAATTTGTTGTGCCATGGCTAGGGTGGTCATTTGGCTGGGTTGAATCCAAAATGATTTATACTCGGGCGAGTGATCGTGCAGTAAAGGGGGTGCAGAAAGCACATTGGGATGAGGATGTCTCGCCTGAGTAGCAAACTAAGGACTTAACCTTGTACGCCATTGATCCAGGCCATACTGTGCAACCACAAGTTCATAATGGGGTGGACCTGGCCAACTAATTAGCAATGTTTTGAGTCGGTTCTGTTAGGGTTGGAAATGGCGCAAGAGGGGGCCAGAACGACGAATCCTTAGCGAAGTAGAACCGAGTCAAGACAGAGCTTTGTAAAGGCCTTGGCACGTGCTCTAGATTGCTTACCTAAGGTAGTGGATGTCCAACCAACTAGAGAACTCGTGTCTTGTGGGTAAAGTTGTACACCTCTGCAGAGGAAAGAATCTATTCGGATAGCCACGTCCTCGGTTATGGACATGACTGGTGATTTCACGCAAGGGGTAGATTTTCTCAAAAATGGGTGGTCGTGGTTGGTTCCGAGTGGTCTGGGCAGCGACCAGGATGGTCGTGAGTGGTCTGGGAAGTGGCCAAGGTGGTCACGAGTTGTTTCAAAGAAAACTTGTTTACTTAGGTGTTAATCTTTCAACTTGTTCTTTGCAATCTACTTACTGTATTTCAAGTCAATATTGTTTTCCGCAAAGTAACCATAAAGCTATCCTTGTCAAGCTTTGCATGATATTATTTGCACTAATCTCCCTGCGACTTGCTGAGTACATTCAAAGTACTCATGGCTTGTGCCCTCTGGTTAATCAGCAGCTGAAGATCTCCCAGGGACCTCCGACCTCTTTGAAGAGGAGGTCTTCGAACATCTTGCGTGCTAGGACGTCCTCCACTCGATTGCTTGTGGGCATATCGAATGACCTCCGTGTGTTCTTTTGCTTTCCGCTGTGTTGTAGCCCTGCGTGGCGCCTCTGTAAAAAGCTTGACCATAAGGTTCTTTGCTATAGTTATTGTTGTTTTGTCTGCTTCTTCTTTAGTTTGTTGTATAGCTGTGATAACATCGTTGTTGAAACTGTGCGGACCAGCCACTGATCATGGGACTGGTCCAGAGTGCACAGTGGGTCCCGAGGGTTGTTATCTCGGGACGTGACAGGTGGACCCTCCTGATTCTGGTTCATCTGGTTGGTATGCGCATGATCCATCGTACTCCTCTCCTTCAGATCGTCGCGGGTGCACCTAGAAATTTGAACGAGGCGAGCCAAGCCGAGCTCGGCTCGGCTCGCCAGCTCGAGCTCAGAGCGAAGCTGGGGCCGCTTTCGCTTTCGAATACGGCCGAGACGGCGCATAGCGCCATGAAAGGGAGCAGCGCCATTCATCGCTCATTCACAAAATCACAAGACAATCACCAATCCATATCTACAAAAAATCTGCATTCATTCACAAGACAATCAAATCCTCGCAACCAAAGAGCATTCACTAACTAAATCACTAGTGGATGAATCGGATCTGGGGTGGGGATTGAGGAAGAGGATGCGAATTGCACGGCCGTGGAAGAAGCAAAGGAGCGCTAGCGCTGCCGGGGTGAGGTGGAGGCGGAGGAGAGCACGGATCTCGTCGGCGTCAGGGCAGCTCGGCGAGGCGGCGCTATCGAGCGAGACGGCACGTATGGCAGATCTCAGGCGCCGACGGGTGCGGAGCTTCTGGAGGCAGCGGCCAGCAGTGGCGATCACAGACATCGACTCGCTCGTCGCCTAGCTCAGTAGCCGCCCGATCGCTCTGCCACCTTCGCTGGCCATCGCGCCCAGCTGCTTCTCCACCGCGTCGCCGGAGGCCGCCTCAACTGCTGTCGCCATCGGATCCTCAGCGGCGGGTGGAGGAGGTGGAGGCAGCGGGTGGAGGTCTGGAGGTGGGGGAGGCGGCGGATGGAGGTCTGGACTCTGGAGGAGGGGGAGGTGGCGGGTGGAGCTGGGCGTGGGGGAGGGGGAGGCGGCGGTGGAGGCTGGAGGCTGGACGAGGCGGCGGAGGAGAGGGGAGGACGTGGCCCGTGGGCATGGCCGAGTCTGTGGATTTTGCCTGGCTTGTTTGGCTCGTGAGCGGCTCGAGCTGGGCTCGAAATTTCACTGAGCCAAAAGGTGGGCTTGGCTTGGCTCAAAAATTCACGAGCCGAGCCCGAGCCGAGCCGTGACGAGCCACAAGCCTCGAGCTATTTTTCTAACCCTAGGTGCACCCGGACCGAGGGACCTCGGACACCCTTCGATGCTCACAGGGTGGCCCCGGGGGCCTCCTTGCTCCCGGATGTGTAGTGCTCAGTAGTCTTCTAGTACCCTTTGGACCTTTCGAAGGCACACACGGTACCCTTCAGGGGAGGGTAGGAAGCAGCGTGCCCTCTGCCTGTGGCCCTCGGGGGCCTTCTGGTGGGCTTCGCGTGCCCTCTGGGGCCTTCTTGAAGGCGTGTTTGGTACCCTCAGGGGCCCCTAGTTGCGCCTGTAGCTCTTGGCCCTCATAGGCTTCATGGTGACCTTCACACGTCCTTTGAGATCTTTCCGAAGGCGTACTTGGTACCTTCCGGAGGGCCTAGTCGCATCTCCGGCTCTTAGCCCTCGGAGGCCTTTTTGTGGTCTTTACTGGGTCGTTAGGGCCGGTGGACCGCCCCTATGATAAGAAGTACATGCATCGCGTCTATGATGCCATAGCTCCTCATTTCAGCTCAACTCGGTTTGCAAAATGGCCCAAGGTTGCAGGATTCTTGAATTCCTTGAGGCCAGGGTCTGTCATACTGGATGCTGGTTGTGGTAATGGCAAGTATTTGGGCTTCAATCCTGATTGTTTCTACATTGGCTGTGATATAAGCCCTCCACTGATTGAGACATGTGCGGACAGAGGGCATGAGGTGTTGGTTGCCGATGCTGTCAACCTACCAAACAGGGATAATTTTGGTGATGCGTCAATTTCAATTGCTGTGTTGCGTCATTTAAGTACTGATGATAGGCGGAGGAAGGCCATAGAAGAGTTGATCCGTGTTGTTCGAAAAGGTGGTCTTGTGCTCATCACTGTCTGGGCTGTGCAGCAAGAAGACAGGTGACGTCTCAACAAGTGGACTCCCCTCTGTCAGAAGTATAATGAAGAGTGGGTTGATCCGAGCAGCCCTCCAGTGAGTAATCAAACCACTACTGTGCTAGAAAGCATTGCAGAGACCGATGAAAACACAGGTGTAGTGAAGCAAACAAATGATCAATTGAAAAGAAGTAATGATGGTTTGGAGGATAAGACCATTGTAGATCATAGTAATTTAAGTATTGATGAGAGTGACAAAACCCAGCAGGAGTACTTCGTTCCTTGGCATCTACCATTTCACTGAGCTGAAATTAGTGGTGCTTCTGCTGCTGCTCTTGAAAATGGATTTGCAAAGAAAGATGATAAGAAGGGTGCGGTGGTCTACAGCCGTTATTACCATGTTTTTGTTGAAGGAGAACTTCAAAGGTGTAGTATTCTTACTTGAACATTCACATGAAGTATCTTCTTTTCCATTAGCGTGCACAAATAAAGATGTGAAGTCACGTCCTATATGTGTTGGTCACCATGGTAGAGATGCCATACAACCTTTCCATTCACGGTTCAATTTGAGAAATTTTGCTGTTTTGCTTGAGATCCTGGCGTACACGATCAATAGCAGCTCGTTTGTTTTGTTACAAAAACAATGTAGTGACTAAATGGGAAAAGTCATCTTTACAAGCAATTTGACGACACACAAGTGACACGACATTGATACCTTGTTTGATGATGTATGACCTTTTATTTTATTGAATCTTGATTAGAGCCCCACCCTTAGATTTTTTGGCTGCCATCCTTATGGCTAATTTTCCATTCATTTACTTGTGTCGTAGTTGCAATTGTGTCAGGATACAACATACATTAAAAAGAAAGGAAATATGAAAACCATGATCTAAAGGATCTGCCGCATGCACTTTAGCATATATTCTTTTCCTTTTGGTATATCTCTGGTCCTTGATTGGGATTATCTTGTTTGATTGAGTAACTGACTGTCTTCATTTCAGGCTAGTTGCTGGTATGAACAATGCGACTATTGTTGATCAACTCTACAAGTCCAACTGGTGCATAGTTCTTGAGAAGCTTTGAGCTGCAGAAGGGCTGGTAGAGAAAGTCATCTGGAGTGTAGAGACTGTCAGTTAGAGAAGGCGAGCGCACAGTTTTGAGCTCGAAATGTAGTACGAGGCTAACACAAGCAAAGTTTATTCAATTCAACATGGCATAGTTCTCTATTCACATCGCTTGTTGTAACTGAAGATCACATTTTTTGCCCGTTGTCTTCATGGGCGTAATCAGGCATTCCTTGGGCCTGGGTCAGGATTGCCCCATATTTTGAGGGCCATCCGGACTTGCAGTAGTTTTGTTCTCATGTTATTGGTCTCATCGAATTCGTGATTTCTGTAAGCTTGCTTGTACCTTTTTTTAATCTTTACATAATGGTGTTGGAATAATGCATCATGTCTATTTCAATAGACCAAAAGCTAATATATAATATGTACAAGGTTAGACAATAGCAAATAACACCTACACAATATACATATCTAACACCCCCTTAAACTCATGGTGGATCAACAACACTGAGTTTGGAGAGGTAGAAGCTATGCTGAGTTCGAGTCTGTGTTTTGGTGAAGAAATCTACTAATTGAAGCTCCGAAGGCACATACTGAAGAGCAATAACTTGGTCTTGTACATACGATCGCATGTACGAAGTATCCACTCCAATGTGCTTGGTAAGCTCATGCTTCACGGGATCTCGAGCAATGTTGATCACACCAGTACTATCTGATAAGAGCGGAGTCGGTGCAGAAACAGAAACACCGAAATCTGCAAGAAGCCACCGAAACCAGGTGATTTCAGCTGTCAACAGCGACATGGCTTTCAACTCAGCCTCAGCGCTCGAACGAGAAACTGCAATCTACTTCTTAGTCTTCCAAACAATCAAGGAGGAACCAAGGAAAATACAATAGGTAGAAAAAGACCGGTGATCAGAATGATCGCTAGCCCAGGTCGCATCAGAGTACGTCTGAAGTTGTAAAGAACTGGGGCGAGGAAAGAAAAGACGTCGAGTGATGGTTCCACAAAGATATCGAAGAACACGAAGAAGGTGATTGTAGTGGAGTCGAGTGGGAGCAGAGACAAACTGATTCAGGATGTGAACTGGGTGAGAAATGTCAGGTCGAGTAATCCCAAGGTAGACGAGGCTCCCAACAATATGACGGTAGTGAGTGGGATCCTCAAGACGATCACCATCAGTAGGCCGAAGGTGAACACCAAGCTCTATAGGAGTATCCACCACGCGCTGATCAGTCAGACAAGCGCGAGTAAGGATATCCTGAATGTACTTCTCCTGGAAGAGATAGTAGCCCTCGGGCGTAGAAGTGATCTCAATCCCAAGGAAGTAACGAAGAGGACCCAAATCAGACATCAAGAACTGCTTACTGAGACGCTCCTTCACAAAGGCAATGTACTGAGAGTCATCTCCAGTAAGAATTATATCATCCACATATAGAAAGAGGAGCGTCCGACCCTGAGGAGAGGTGTGAACAAAAAGAGCAGGGTCGTGATCACTGGCAGAGAAACCGACAGCAGTGACAATAGAGGATAAGCAGTCAAATCAAGCACGAGGGGCCTGTTTGAGTCCATAGAGAGAACGACGAAGGCGATAAATCATACCATCAGGGACAGAATACTCAGGGGGCGGCTGCATGTAGACCTCCTCACGTAGCTCGCCGTTGAGAAAGGCATTCTTAACATCCAACCGAGAGATGGGCAATTGTCGAACAGAGGCCACAGCAAAGAGAGTGCGAACAGTGGTCATGTGAGCGATGGGAGCGAAAGTCTCATCGTAGTCACGACCATACTCCTGCTGAAAATCACACGTCACAAGACAAGCCTTGTAATGCTCAAGGGAACCATCCGAGTGGGTCTTGATCTTGTACACCCACTTACACGTGATAGGAGTAACACACGCAGGCAAGGGCACAAGATCCCAAGTGCTAGTATGCTCCAAAGTAGCAATCTCCTCAGACATTGTGAGCTACCACTCAGGGTGAGCAACGGCCCCACGATAGGTTGTAGGTTCAGAAGAGCGGCTGCTGGCCGAAGCGCTCAGCGACTGACAAAGGTGACGATCACGAAGATCATATCTGAGAGGAGAAGGCGGAGCTGGACCCAGCAAGGATGGAGAGGAAGGACTGGGAACAAGGCCCAGCAGATACGGAGGCTCAAGAGGGGAAGTAGTAGGCTGAGGGCGGCGAGAGTAGTGCAAGGGAAAAGATGGAACCTCAACAAAAGAGTGGAAAGGAAAATCCGGGGAGGCGAAACAGGTGGAGCTGGAGGAGCCAGAGGAGAGGGAGGCATAGTAGATGGAGGATGAGGCAAAACAGTGGTGGAAAGCTGAGAGTCAGGAAAAAATCATAAAGGAGATCGACTAAGCAAGAGAATCTGGGCTGATAGTGGGAGGATGAGGGTAGTAAGATTGGGACTCGTCAAAAGTGACATCCCGAGAAATCCTCATCCTGTGAGCAACAGGGTTATAGCAACGATAACCCTTATACTCAAGACTGTAGCCAAGGAAAATACACTCAACTGACTGCGCAGTCAGCTTGGTGCACTCACGAGGTGGAAGAAGGACAAAACGGACATAGCCGAATCTGCGAAGACGACTATACTCTGGAGCTCGACCAAAGAGACGCTCAACAGGAGTAGAACCCTGAAGAGCAATGGAAGGCTACAGGTTGATGAGAAAAGCAATAGTAGAAACAGCCTCAGCCTAGAAGTAAGGGGGAACAGAAGAGGCATGCATGAGAGCGCGAGCGGTCTTAAGCAAGTGACGATGCTTACGCTCAGAGACATCGTTCTGAGTGTGAGCACTAGGACAAGAGTACTGGGGAAGAGTGCTCTGCTCAGCGAGAAAGCGACACAAAGCAGCAGATAGATACTCACCAGCAGAGTCAGCACGAATACACGAATGACCGAATCAAACTGAGTGAAAACCATGGTGGTAAACATCTGGTAAATAGAGAGAACCTGACCGCGCTTGGACATGAAGTAGATCCAAGTATAACGAGAATAATCATCAATAAAGATCACATAATAGCGATGACCCCCTTTTGAAACGAAGGGAGCTGGACCCCAAACATCAGAGTGAATAAGATCAAAAGGACAAGTAGAAATAGAATCACTAGGGGGATAGAGGAGCTGCAGCTGCTTGCCAAGCTTGCAACCTATACAATGTAAAGAGGTGTCCTCAGAAATAGACCCAAGAATACCACAACCGACTAAAAACGATAGACGCGAGCCACATAGATGGCCGAGATGATGGTGCCACTGAGTGAAAGAGGTAGAGAAGGACGCAGCAAGACCAGAGGTAGTGGTAGTGGCTGACTGGCTGGTGGAGACAGCAAAAGGAAGATGAAGCCAGTCGAGCTCTCAGGGACATTGCGAATCACGGCACCGAGGGCCAGTACCAAGCAAAGTTCCCGTGCGGCGGTCCTGAACACAACAAGAGTCGAACTCAAGAACAACACGACAGTCGTGATCAGTGATCTGATCAGCTGACTTAAGCTTCATAGTAAGCTGAAGAACATGAGAGACTGCAGGAACATAAAAAGAAGGAGTGGAAAGAGTGCCTCGGCCTGCAACAGGAAGAGAGGTACCATCTGCATTCTAAATAGTGGAAGGAAAATCTGTAGAACGCACGAAAGTAAGGTAGGTAGAATTTGGTGTCATGTGAAAAAGAAGCACCAGAGTCTAAGATCCATGAAGATAAGATACCTGATGAGGGAGGAGGCAAAGGCGAGGAAGACTGCTGAGAAGCAAGAGCCAGACAAGCATAACCCGAGGAGTCTAAGGATGAGCCGACACTGAAGCGCTGAAGCAGTGAGAGGAGCTGCTGTGTGGCATCACCAGAGGAGCCCTGGTGAGAGGGGCCAGCTCCTGAGTGAGAGGAACCTCTAGAGCCCTCCGGGGTATGACTACCCCGACGACCCTGGTCCCTCCTCCACTTGTAACAATCCTGATACCTATGGCCGTCACACTGATAGTAGGTGCAGTGGAGACCCGCAGTAGAAGCAGCAACAACCAGAGGAGCTGGGGGAGGAATCACGGTCAGTGTTGAAGAAACCAATGAAGAGGAACAAAGTCAAGGCATAAGACAGATCAGATCTCGAGCCACGCCACAGTGACGAGTCTCCTCAGCATGCACACCCGTGAGGGCCTCCACCAAGCTCGGGCGTGGGTGGCGAGTCAGGAGCTGAGCACGCACAGTCTCGAACTCAGGCTGGAGACACGTCAAGAAGTCGTAGAGACAGTGAGTCTCCTAGTGAGTGCGGAGCCGCACACAGCAGGGGCAAGTCCGGCAGACATCCGGCCCTAGAGAGTCAAGCTGATGCCACATCTCAGACAACTTCTGCTAGAAATCATCCACGGTAGCATCGAGCTGCTGAAGAGAATGCGCCTGATGCACGACTGAGAGATACATAGCATTACTCGTCGGCTGGTAGTGAGCTCGGAGGCGCTCTCACATAAACTGTGTCGTCGGCAGCTCCGTTACATTCATAGAGATGGTCACGGGCATACTACCCACCAGGATGGTGGTAGCACGAGCCTCGGCCTCCTACCAGTGCTCGTAAGCGTGCAGCTTAGACTGATAGAGCTCCAAGGCCTCCTCCGGTGCAGTATTGGCGGTCTCCTGAGTCGCCTAATTCGCACCTGTAGAGAGAGCGGGCAGAACTGGCGGTGTAGGGCGAGGCGGACAAGGATACTCGCCGGTGAGATGACCTAGAGACATTGGTTGTTGAGGTGGATGCTTAGGTGAACAACGCACTCCCAAAAGTTTGTCCCATTGAACCGAACTAGGGGGAGCTGGATGGCGAAGGAGCCTTCGGTAGAAGCCATCAAAGATGACTTGACCGGATCTGGAGTTGGAAGTCGATCGATGTGCTCCGGAGATACAGCCGGAGCCTCCTTTTTAATACCAGAGAACCAGAGCAAATAGAAGCCGAAGCTATGACCGCTAGCTCAACGAAGCCGGAGCATAAGCCTACCGGCTCTGAGTAGATTGGAGGAGCCGGTGTGGAGCTGGAGCCACCGGCTCCACCGAAGAAAAATAAAAGCCGAGCAAGGCTCTGCCTCGAGATCTCTAGAGGCTTGCTTCGGTGGCTTCACGAGTGGCGGCACCGGCGATCGGCGGCGGCGGCGATGACGATCGGCTCAAGAAGAAAGCAAGGAGAAGAAGCACGCTGCGTGGTAGAGGCGGCCGGATCCCGCGGCGAGGAGCCCGGATCCGACAATAGGGAGGAGCCGTGACGGCAAGACGGATCTCGATGCCGAGGCCGGGATTGAGAACAAAGGCGCCGCTTACTTATGTGGGAGCAGAGGAACCCAGGGAGGAAGAAGACGGGGAGGTCAGCGGTGGCGGCTGGTCAAGGAGGTAGGTTTTCCATAGCTAGGATTTCTATGGCTTTGATAGCATCTTGGAATAATACATAATGTCTATTCCAATGTGCCAAAAGCTAATATATAACATGTACAAGGTTGGACAATAGCAAATAACACCCTACACAATATACATATCTCACAAATGGAACGTTGTTTTACATCGTTTGATGTTTACACTAACTGAACATTCTCAGTTTTGTTACGCTTTCTTCCGTAATCCTATGCATGTTATATCTCAGTGGCAAAAAATGCATTGCCCGGATGCACAAGGACCAAGATTTTGGGGACCTCTGCGTTTCAATTAGCCATGACAATTCATGCATAACATTAAGCTATCAGAACACGCGCACGCGGCGATAACAAGAATAGCAAACACCGTTACCTCTCAAGCACACCCAAAACACCAGTGGCATAAGGTAATAGCAAGGTCACTGATCACCAGAACTGTAGTAATACGAATTGAAACAAAAAGTTTACGCTGATTTACAACACAACAATGAAATCTACATGCAACCTTTGCCGACACACAACGGATCTCAGCTTTCACCAAAAACTAAACCTGGTTAGGAGCAAAACAATTGTTCATAACTCCAAAGATACTGGTATACAGAGTTTCAGCTGTAAATCGATTGCGTTCAGTTATGCGGCCAGGCAGTCCACAGAATGAGCTTGTTAGAACTGAGCGCCCCATCAAGCAGCTACTTCCCAAAAGCTTAACTTTGGCTTGCTTGGGGTAGCTGTTTCTGAATTGCTTGCAGAATCTGTATTTGGCTTGCTTGCAGAGTTTGAGGTGGGTAATGTCCTGGGTTTCTTCTCAGAGGTGCCAAATGCTTCCAAAGCATCCAGAAAGAACTTTGTATTCGGAACAATACCTTGCTTATTCATTCGCTTGAGCAACTTCTGGACAAGGTTCTTATCGTTCACCTTGGTGTAGGCCTTGTAAAGCAATTTGTATGTGGAAGCGCTAGGCACAACTCCTTTTTGAATTGCAGTATCAAACAGCCGATCTGCTTCCATAGGCAAGCCGTTCATGCAGTAGGCATCAAGCACCGCGTTCAATGAAGACACGCTGATATTATTTTGTGTGCTGACAAGCTCATCAAATACCTGTTGGGCTTTTGAGACACAATCACAATACGCATACATCATGATGAGACATTCTTCTGTCACATTATTCGGTTTGAATCCCAATTCATTCATCTTATCAAGTACAGACTCTGCTTTCTCTCTGAGTCTTGCTTTCCCATAATTTGTTATCATGGAATTAAATGTTGGGTGAGTAGGCCTCTCCTTAGATCGTAGTAAACTCTTGAACACCTGCTCCATCTTATCAAATGCTTGCTTTCGCCCATATGAATCTATGAGTATGTTGAATGTGATCACATCTGGACGGCACTGCTTACTTTTCATCCACAGTAGTACAGATTCCATCTCTTTGATCATGCCATTCTTCCCATATGCGTCAATCACTCCATTGTAGGTATAGATATCGGGAGAGACTGGGCTTTCATCCAGATCCTTAAACAAGATGTCCACCTGTTTTGTGTCACTAGCCTGAGCAAAAGCTCTTAAGAGAATGTTGTATGTCACAATATTAGGTTGGCATCTCTCTATACTCTTCATCTTTTCAAAATAGCCAAGAGCTTTCACCAAAGCCTTTCTCTTGTCTCGTGAATGCAGATGCGCACCGATAAGAGAATTATACACGGAAGTATCCGGCCTACACCCGCTGTTCCGCATCTGAGAGAAGAGCCACATAGCCATCCGTATCTGGCCTTTCCTTCCCATCACAGATATTAACTTGGAGTAGATGCCGTTGTCAGCAACGTACCACCGTTGTTTCTGCATCCATCTGAAAACCTAGCAAAACACGGAGCAGTAAGAGATTAGCAGAAATAATACAGCAACTTCAAAATTCATCTCTTGTGAATCCACAGGCGCAGCTAAAATGCTACGTATGAGAATAATCAGAGGATTCGTACATCAATGCATACATATAGTTAAATTAAATGTGATAAGAATTGTGTTCACAGATAAGCTTCAAGGATATAGAGAAGGGAGTCCATGGCAAGATTCAGTCTTTATTTAACTAGAGCTACTAGATGATCAGTTGTTAACACAGCCCCTCATTGTTTTGGAGGATCAAAATAACTAGAGCCCGCGTCAAGAAACAACTTGTACCAACACTAGATTATCAACCATATACAGGGAAACAGGCACCGGCTCATGATTCATGTAGACAATACTAATTTAAGGTTCGTAATGTGCAAAGCATCCAGCCCAAACTAGTATAAATCAAAGGCGTACAGGGAAACAGGAGCGTGGCGTTAGGCGCTTAGGTATGCTCACCTCGAGGCACTGGAGCCATTCGTCGCGGCGGCCGAGCTCCTCGAAGAGGAGGAAGCAGTGCTCGGTGCGGACCACCTTCACGTGCCGGTCGAGCACGGCCACCAGCCGATCCTTGCCGCCGCCCGTCCTCCGCAGGAAGAACCGCACCAGCTCCGCCACCTCCGCGGCCGCGGCCGCCCCCTCCGCCGCAGCGTCCGCGCCCCGCCGCTTGCTCCTGGCCGCGGCACCAACCGCCAGCGCCACGTGGCGCGGGGCGGCGGCGCCAGGGTGGCGCTGCGGCCATGGGCTCGACGTGTTTGGGTAGGCGAGCATTGGGTTTGATTAAAGGGGGGATTTTTAGAGTTGCATTGGATTAATTGGAGGGTGGTTGGGGCGGCGAATGGCGATAGCTCCGAGCTTTCGCCGCGCCGGGAGGGAGGGGTTCTGGCCTCTGGGTAAGTGGGTAGGGGGGAGAGTGGGAGAGGAAGGGGATAGGGGAAGCGATGGACCGATTAGAATCGCCTGATTAGTGGGTTTGGGACGGTCGGCATAGTTGGCAGGGGATGATTAGTGGTGGATGGACGGTAGAGATTGCACAGAATTAAAAGGAAAATAAGGCAAAAGAAAAAAGAGATCCGCCTGGACCGGGGTTTTGAACCCGACGTGAATCGAACACGCAACCTTCTGATCTGGAGTCAGACGCGCTACCATTGCGCCACGGATCCTACCTGCCAATATGGCTTAATTATACTTTAATCTACCTTAGCACTCAGTACCTGTTCTCATGATCTTTCCATCCCTCCAGTCTTCACCACTGGAGCAAAGAGATGTCATTTGCAGGTATTACAGATCTGTCATAACCTGCAACAGCAGTAGCTCTGCTCGCAATTATAGCTCCTTAATGACTTGCATTACGCATGAACTAATATTGTACATGCGCACGCGAAGACTCTTACCAGTTCTCCAGATGCAAGAAGGATTTTGTTACACTTAATGGTTATGGTTAAGCTTCGCAGAAAAAGGATGAAATCTACGGAGCCACAACGCGAATGATCCGAGAGAAGCGCGGCACAGCAGAGCTCAGAGGTTGGTGGTTTGGAGAAACACAAGCAGCGGAATGAACAGCACCTTTAACGTATCTTCAAGCAAAACTCAAGAGAATGCATGAACAGAATGCAACATGATCTTATTTGCCGGTTGAAAACAATGCCACATTTCTGTACACATCTACACAACTCTATCGCGGGTATATACTGTAAACTTCATTACTGGAACTTGGGAACTTGGAGAAGCAAACTCGCTATAGTAGAGTATTTGAATTTGAAAAATAAATAACATTCGCTCCTGCCAAAAAAGAAATGCAGAAAAGAATGTCCCTCCGACATGTATTCAAGTCTCCGTTACATCTTCAGGTCTGAAGGTGAAGACCGACATTCTTGCTGAGTCTTGCAATTCACTGTGACAGTAGTAGCTGCAAAAGGATGAATAACCGTCACAAATTAAATCGACAGTTCACATAAGTCAGATTGGCAGGTGTCGTAGGGGCGGCCCACCAGTCCCACGGCACCGGCAATACGCTAAGGAGTCCCCGAAGGACCCAGCGGCGCTTCAGAAGGCTTCGAAGGCGACTCCGGAGGTGCCCTCCGAAGGGTCCCCCGAGGATGCTTCCGGAGACTCCGAAGGCGACCCCGAAGATGACCTCCGGAGGGGTTCCGAAGGCCCCAAAGACTAACCCGAAGCTTCCGGAGGGGTCCCCCGAGGGCCCCGGAGGAGGTTCCGAACATGCCCTCCAGGGGGTGTCTTGCAGGCTCCCCGAATGAGGGCCCCCGGAGGGGCCTCGCGGCCATCAGCAGAGGAGCAAGAAAGGTAGACCAGGCTCACTACTCGGGTGGACTAGGACCAGGAGAGTCCACCATGCGCCGAGGGCTACGCACAGGACTAGGAAAAACCTCTGCTACCCCTATGGCGGTTGTACCTTTGTAGGGGTGCGTGTATAATTTCATGTACCCGGTTGGATAGGTTATAAATAGTCTCCTTCGCCCTCATGTAATGGATGGATACAAATTTCTGGCAATTAACACAAGTACACTTTTAGCTGGAACCCTCACCTGGGACCCTTTACCCGGGGTCCCTCCTATTTACTGTCTGGTCCTTTCACTGTGACAGTTGGCGTCGTCCGTGGGGTTCGGCAGGAAAGTCACAAACACCGAAGCATCAGATGGCCCCCAGAAGGGCCGCACCCAAAGTTTCGACGGCCGAAGCAACAGCGATGGCCACGGCCCCAAGCACCCTGAGGGCCAAGCGGAGTAAGACTTCCACAGCGGCGGTAGCCGCCGCACGGGCTACGGAAGAAGAAGCAAACAACTCCACCCACGGTGGCATAGTCGGAGGCGACGCCCTGCCCACCGAAGCATCCCTACCCAACCACCAACCCCTGGGCCCACCCCCGGCAGCCGTAGGGGTAACCCAGCGGGCCTATGAGGCCCTCCAACAAGAGCTAGCGAACCTCCACCGGGAGATGCTCAACTTGCGACAGCCCGCCGGAGGCAGCCTCACAATCCCACCACCGCCATCGGATCCTCCGAAGGCAGTGACCGACCCACAACCAACCCCCTTGCTCTGGGGAGACCCCAATTCCCCATTGAGCATGGGGCTCGAAGCAGCGCGCTAGCCAAAAGATTTCAAGATGCCGGAGGTCGCACCCTTCGAAGGCTGCACCGACCCCGCAGAGTTTCTACGGGTCTACGAAATAACAATAGAGGCCGCAGGAGGGGACGACACGACGAAAGCAAAGAGCATCTCGCTCGCCCTCAAGGGTGTTGCCCTCACATGGTTCTTTATACCCCACCGTCCATATCTGGCGTGCGGGAGCAAGCACGGGACCGTGCGCAATAATTTTCAGGGGAACTACATCGAGCCGAAGGACGCAGGGCACCTGCTTACAATCAAACAGGCCCCGGGCGAATCCCTCCGTAGTTTCTTCAAGAAATTCGTGGAGGTCAAGTGCCAGGTCAAGGGTGTCAACGAGACCACAATCATCAACGCGGCAACCTACGGACTACAAAAGGTCCCGTTATCAGAAAGGCTGGCCCGCAATCGCGTCTGCACCGTCGCGGAGCTCTTCGATAAAATAGAAGAGTACGCCCGAGCGGAGGAAGATAGCAACCGAAGGGCGGAGGGGACGGTCACCGCCACATTCGCGAAACCATCGAACGAACCGGAGCAGGCCACGCCCACCACCACGGCGACCCCCGCTGCAGCAGCTAACCACAAACCACGCAACAACTTCCACCAAAAAGGTCGCGGTGTCTACCATGTAGACGCAGGTCACAATTTAGAGGGAGCAAAACGTGGCGGCTGAGCAGGCCGCGGCCTGGGCAGAGGCCGCGGACGCCATAACGGGTAGCAACCAGACATCCGCAATGGCGCCGAAAGCGTCACGACGTACTGGAACCTCCACGGGGAGTGCTCACACACAACTGCGGACTGCCGCACCATCGCGGCCATGCACGACTACATGAATTGTCGCTAGCAACCAGCCAAGCGCGAAGACACTAGGGGCGCGGGCAACCAACTGCCCGCCCCCACCACCCAGGCCGCGCATCGAAGGGGGCCATGGCGAACAACGTCAACGTGTCATAAACATGATCTCGAGAGGATCTACATTCAGCATAACATCCAAAAGGTAGCAACGAGCCTATGCCTGGCAAATTCACCACATTGCGGCGTGGCCCGCGTGCAGGCCACCCCGATATGCCGAGGTGCCCATCACCTTCGGCCCCGAGGACGCCAGGGGTATTTACTTCCCTCATCAAGACCCCCTCGTCATTTCAGCCAGCATTGCGGACTTCGAAGTCCGTCGTGTCCTCGTGGATGGTGGAAGCTCCGCGAACATCTTGTTCGCGGAGGTCTTCGACAAAATGATGATCCCAAGAGACCGTCTGTCACCCCCCGGGCATACCCCTCATGGGCTTCGGGGGAAGGCCGGTGATGGCAAGGGGCTCCGGGCGGGTAGAGGCCTCGACTGGCGAAGGGGCCGGATGGCTCCGTGCGGCGAAGGGGTTCGCCGGGTGGCGATGGAAGATGGCTCCGTGCCGGCGGCGAAGGTGGCCTGAGGGGGCTCCGGGCGGGTGGAGGCCTCGAACGGCGAAGGGGCCGGAGCAGAGGACTCCAGGCGGGTGGAGGCCTCGACCGTCGAAGGGGCCGGATGGCTCTATGCGGCGAAGGGGTTCGCCGGGTAGCGATGGAAGATGGCTCCATGCCGGCGGTGAAGGTGGCCCGAGGGGGTTCTGGGCGGGTGGAGGCCTCGAGCGGCAAAGGGGCCAGAGTAGGGGGCTCCGGGCGGGTGGAGGCCTCGACCGGCGAAGGGGCTGGATGGCTCCGTGCGGCGAAGGGGTTCGCTGGGCGGCGATGGAAGATGGCTCTGTGTCGGCGGCGAAGGTGGCCCGAGGGGGCTCCGGTGGAGGCCTCGAGCGCGAAGGGCCGAGCAAGGGGCCCGAAGGAGGCGGAGGCTCAAAGCCGAGCGAAGGCGGGCGAGCCGGAGGTGGAGGTCGCGGGCTGGTCAGGCGGTGGTGGTGTTGGTGAAGAAGAGGCGTGGCCGGCAAAGGGGGCCCGCTCCACTCCGGAGGCTTAGAGCCTCGGCCCGAGGTGTGCTTTGGTGGCGTGAGGTCGCCTGACGTGCATTTTTGCTTTGCTGAAAGGCTTCGACACTTTGGTCTCACTGGGGGCTCGGCCATTTTGAGGCTTCTGCCGAAGACACTAGGGGCGTGGGCAACCAACTGCCCGGCCTACCACCCAGGCCGCGTATCGAAGAGGGCCATGGCGAACAACGTCAACGGGTCATAAACATGATCTCGAGAGGATCTTCACTCGGCATAACATCCAAAAGGCAGTGACGAGCCTAAGCCCGGCAAATTCACCACGTTGCGGTGTGGTCCGCGTGCAGACCACCCCAATATGCCGAGGTGCCCATCACCTTCGGCCCTGGGGACACCAGGGGTATTTACTTCTCTCATCAAGATCCCCTCGTCATTTCAGCAAGCATTGCAGACTTCGAAGTCGGCTGTGTCCTCTTGTTCGTGGAGGCCTTCAACAAAATGATGATCCCAAGAGATCGCTTGTCACCCCCGGGCATACCCCTCGTGGGCTTCGTGGGAAGGCCGGTGATGGCTTTGGGTTAGATCGACCTAGCCGTCACATTCAGCGACGGCTCCGCCTCCCGCACGGAGACCATCACCTTCGATGTGGTACAGATGTCATACCAATACAATGCCATCTTCGGCCGAGCCACGTTAAACGCCTTCGGTGCGATCGCCCATCACAACTACCTGTGCATGAAGATCCCCGCGCTGGAGGGCGTCATCACCATACAGGGCGATCAGGACCTGGCTCGGCAAACCAAGCTAGAGGCCAATCCCCCCACTCGGCACGTCCACGCGGTAGAAAGCAGCCTCAATGGCCCACCAAAGGAACCCTCCGACAAATGGGCTCCGGGGCCAGGCCGGAGGGGCAACTACAGAGGGTTCCCTTGGGGGACACCTCCCCAGAGAGAACAATCGCCGTCGGAGTAGAACTCCCAGCAGAAGAGTACAGCGTCATCCTTGATGTGCTCCACAGTAACTCCGACATCTTTGCATGGAGCCCAGAAGACATACCAGGGGTAGCCCGCGAAACGATGGAGCATTGCCTCGCCATCTGAAACGACGCAATCCCCAAGAAGCAAAAATTACACCACATGACGCCGGAACGCCTAGAAGCAGCGAAGGCAGAAATAGCCAAGCTACTAAAGGCAGGAGTCATTTGAGAAGTTAAGCACTCGATCGGCCGCCAACCCCGCCCCGTCCGAAGAGCACGGGCAAATGGCGCATGTGCATCGACTTCACCGACCTCAACAAGGCGTCTCCCAAAGACGACTTCCCTCTGCCTCGCATCGACCAATTGGTAGACGCCACCTCCGGCTGTGAGTTAATGAGCTTCCTCGACACCTACTCCGGGTATCATCAGATATTCATGGCTAAGGAGGACGAAGCAAAAACCGCCTTCATGACCCCCATTGGAACATATCGCTCGCTCATGCCCTTCGCCTCAAAAATGCCGAGCTACGCTCAATTCGCTCTCATCAACAAGGTGCTTATGAGTGGGCAAGAATGTCGGCTTCACGCCGACGATATAGTGGTCAAGAGCAAGATCGCAGCCGCGCACGCGGAGGACTTGCAGGAGACCTTCGCTAGCCTCCGAAAAGAAGGAATCAAGCTAAACCCCGACAAGTGCGCCTTCGGGGTCAAAGCGGGCAGACTATTGGGACTCCTCGTGTCGGAAAAAGGCATTGAGGCCAACCCCGAAAAAATCAGAGCCATCCAAGAAATGGAGCGTCACAGTCACGTGGAAGTGCACAGCTAACTGCCACCTCGCCGCCTCACCGATTCTTGTCACGGTCAAATTTAACGAGCCCTACCCTTCTTCGAAACCCTCGGGCGCAGAACGTTTACTGACCTAAGCATGCCAAGAGGCATTTCAGGATCTCAAGAAATACCTCAGCCAGCTCCCAAGCTTGACTAGCTGAAGCCGCTGAAAGCTCCTCCTCCCTGCCTCGACTGTCTCCTCTACGGAAGCTAGTGCTTGATTCTTGTCCAAGAGGAGGCGGCCAGTAACAGAACAGCCCAAAAATTTCAAATTTGATTAAAGTTTAAAACTTATTTGAATTTGTGAATTTTCTGAAATTTTAAAAGCTTTTTCCTAATGTTTTAAAGCTAAAATAATTTAATTACAAAATTTATTATCAAGTTTAAGTTGGGAATAATTTTATTAAGTCTAAAATGTCTCTAAGGATTTATGAGAATTTTTGTAGAATTTTTGGACTCTTTTTGCTATTTTTCTAAGTCTAAAAGGAATTAATCAGATTATTTAAAATAGAAAATCAAAATAAAATCCTAAACAGTGCTTGGGCCGAAAGTCTCCGGCCCATCTCCTCTCTCCACGCGTGCGCCCACCTCAGCCCATCGCTCCTTGCGCCTCCTCTCTCTCCACCCTTGATCGCCCATCCGACGGCCGACGCTTCCACGCCACCCGTCTTCTCCGCACTGCTGAAGCAAGATCCGACGGCCCTGCACATCGTCTTCCGCGTTCTTCTCCAAGGTCAAAGCCGACTGCCGCCATTTTCGCCATGGCGAAGCTCAGAACGGCACCGCCTCCAACCGCCGCTCCTCCGCGATCGCACACAAAGCGCCCACCTCCGCACGACCCCCACTCCCCCTCTTCTCAAGCATCTGACGCCTACAACCGCCGCCAAGAATCGCCGACACGACCTCCACCTCCTCCACGCCGCTCTAGAGCTCCCGGCCCCTATAAAAGGCAAACCGGCGCGCCTTCCATCCCATAACTTCCGCCACCCACATCCCTCCTTCTCCCTTTGGAGCCCAGATTTTGGAGTTCTTCGCGGTGAGGCTCTCGATCCATCTCCGATTCGGCGACATCACGACGCCGCGTCCTCGCCACCGCCCATCTCCATCGCCGTGACCCGCGATCCGGTGCACGCCCGCCGCCGGAGAGACCCTCGAGCTCGTCGCCGCCGACAACCCGGCTTCGCCGCCGCTTTTCCTCGTCGCCGGCCGCCTCCGTCCTCGCTCGACGTGTGGGCGAAGCGCTCTGAGATCGCTGTCTCCTCCTATTTTATCGCGCGCCGCCGCCGCCGCAGGTCAGAATACGCGGCGACCACGGAACCCCGTCGTCGCCGCCGCCGCCTACCATGTCGCGCCGCCACCGCGCGCCATGCAGCGCCACGCCGCCCATTTCACGACGTGGCGCACGGTGGCACGAGCCATGCCACCTCACACCCTCCCGTGCAAGAAGGCGTGGACTAAGTCCACGTGAGCCGTGTCTCTGACACAAGGGGCCCGCTCGTCAGAATCTTTTTAATTTCTTTTAAATCCCGAAAATTCTTCGCTGACGTCAGCCTTGCGCATTAATAGATTTTCCTTTAGAAAAATAATTCGAGAAATTGATTTAAATAACTGATTTAGGATTTAATTTGTAAAATTCATAACTTTTGCATCCTAACTCCAAATTAGGTGATTCCAACTTCTAAAATTTTATAAAATTAATACCCAGATAAATAAAATATAAAAATTTGAATTGGAGTAGGTTTGAACTGTCTGTTTGAATTTGAAATAATTTAAACTACTAATTTAGGAATTAAACTTGTAAAATTCATATCTTTTGAATCATAATTCCAAATTGGATGATTTCAGTTGCTAAAATCTTATAAAACTATTATCTAACTAAATAAAATATAGTTATTCAATTAGGAGTTCAGTTTAGTTCTGTTTTAGAATTTAGAAATTCATTCAAATCCAAATTTAGGTTAACATTTGTAAAATTCATATCCTCTAATTCCAACTTCAAATTTGGTGAATTAAATTTCTAAAATTTTATAAAAAGATTATCTAGCTTAATAAAGTAAGATTAGTTTATTTGGAATTAGTTTAAATTGTCATTTTGAAGTTGAAAACTATTTAAATTGCAAATTTAGGATTTAAGCTTGTAAAATTCATATCTTTTATTTCCTAATTCCAAATTGAGTGTTTCAAACTTATAAAGTTTTATAAAATTATTATCTAGTCAAATAAAATATAATTATTTTATTTAGAGTTAGTTTAAACTGTCGCCTTGATTTTATTTGAACTTCAATTGATTTGTCGATTTTCACGCTTAGATTACTTACGATTATTCCGGGAATTTGATTCTTCCGAAGAATTAGAATTTCAAGACTTCAGCGAAGGCAAGTTACACTTTGATCATGTTGCACCTACTATGTTAAAGTTATTTAATTCAGTTTTTAAAATTATTATTGCATGCATATTTTTAGTCAATTATTTTAATACCTTGTTTAAATGCTTAGTTATTCCATTTGTTGTTGTATGGCCAACTTTGAATATTGAAATGTCATTCCTTGTCACCATAGATAAATTGTTTGGAAATGCTTAGCAAATGCTCAAACCATGATTTTGATTTTGGGAGGATTTAGCCAAGCCAAATCATTACAAATTTGTTTAAACTTGAACCTATGGTATTGTTTTACCATAGTGTTATTGTAAAGGTGGTTTTACTAAATAAAATAAAGATGGTTTGGACTTGGGCGAACGGATGAAAGGTGGGTGCGAGTTTATGCACAGGTTTAATCTGGTTAGGATTAAAGCCCGTGGTTTAATTGGAAAGACGCCCAAGTCAATTAAGGATCGGCCTTTGAGCGTGCCTTTGCTATGCCAAAACGCACCACCACATGTCTGTATGGGAAGGACTGGCTTAATAATTTGGGATACCTCATAGATATTCGTGCCATGTTGTATGAGTGGGTGTTGGTTAGACAAGAGTCCCACATGGCGCAAGAGGGGCTCCTGAGGATGGTTAGTCCAATGGAAGCGAAACCTTAGCGGGCATGAGTATTGTGAGGTAGATCATTGTAACGACCTTGTGATATTTGTCTGTCACACGCCTTAGGAAGCGTGGATTGGCCGACACAAAGGGTATAATATCTCGTGTGGGTAAAGTTGCACAAACTCTGCAGAGAGTAAAACTATTCAATACGCGCGTCATGATCATGGACATGCTAGCAAAGCCACTTTGAGTTAGACTTGTTTTTGGTTTTAAAATGGTTTCAACAAATGTTTTCAGGATGGTTAGTCCTGTGGGAAAAATTGGGCGGTTAGCCATTGTGATTGGAGGATATCCATCACCTTCTTGGAGGTTATCCACATTATTCAATTGTCATTTACAATATGATTTTAATTAATGTATGAGAATGGCCTTGCAATCTATTATGATTATTTAAATTAAAACTGCTGCTTTACGCAAAATAACCCTGCCAATGTCCTTTGTTTACCTTATGCATGCATTACAATTCCATATTGGGTGTAACTTGCGAGCACGGTAGTTGTGCTCATGCTTGCTTTATGCAACAAAATTTCAGAGAAGACTACTATCGGGACGGTGAGGACACCGACGCTTAGGTTACGCCCTGACGATTACTGTGGCGGATCGTTCTGGCCTACTACTATCTTTTTATTTCCGCTGTGTTATTTACTTCTTTATTTGGCTTCATGCCCAATTGTATCGAACTCTGATTTACTATTAATGAAATGCGAGATTTGGTTATGTTATCATTTTTGTAATCGTACACGGAAATCCCGGATGGTGTATGAACACGAGGGTTCGGATCTTTCGTTCCGGTCCGAACAAAAGTGGTATCGAGCCATGTCGATCGAGGTCGTGGCCTTAGAATTGCCTTAAGGACTTATCTTCAAAACTAAAACTATTTTGAGTCTATCGAGTCATTTCTCAACCTTTCTCTTTAAAAATGTTTACTAACTCCTCTCCTTCTCAAAATTTTAGATGGGTGAAATCTGGGGACGCTACTTCCCACGGAGCCTTTCTTTGGATCTTGGGCGAGATACTTTGGGAAATGATACAAAGACTGGTTACCGAAGAGGCCAACTTTTCAAGGATTCAAGTACCAAGTGGGAGAACAACAAGCGTGGAGAGTAGAAGTGCTCATCTACTCCAATCTCTTGACCGGACACCGTCTTCCACGTCTTTGACGCCCGATCCGGCGACACCTTTGATGATGGCATTCAGGATGCGGCAAGAGAGGCATCCGCCACCTTCGCTACACCTACAATCATCGCCTTGAGGCACCGGGTTTCATTACTACCCGATGCACATTCCGGCCGACTCGACAAGACTTTCAACTCCGCTAGAGACGAAGATTCCCCGAACCGACACACACGGTGGATCTGGCTAAGGCTTTGGATTACGCTACTGAAACACCTTGAATGACTTGCTCACCGCTCGTAGCAGACTACAAGAAGCGTAAGAGAAGTCAAGACCGTAATCATGAGCTAGCTAGCTACAAGGCAGCGAGGCTAGCTCGATGAGCGGATTATACCCCAAGACCCCATTATAGTTATCTTCCTGTTAGCTCGATCTTTAGTTGCTAAGTATGAGCTACTATCTTATTTGTGGTAGCCATAATCTTTGAATAAAATGAATTAATAAAGGGATTTTTTGGAAAAATCTGCTCTTTGTCTTGTGTGCACTTTGTGTTCTTGGGCTGTTAGAATTTACCCCCTTTAGAACTTCCTATCTGTCTATCTCTCCTAAATCTTTGGAGTTCTAGCAGATGGTGACCACCGCTGCGGCGATGGCGATGTCCGAGGTCGGGCAACGAAGACGCAGACACGGGAGGATCCGTGCAAAGAACCACCACCGCCACCGGTGAAGGACCAGATTAGCGTCCGATGATGGAAAACCGAATCACCGATTAACCTCCTAGCTCGATCCCTCGGCCAGTGCGAATGTGCGCAAGCACCGAATCGCACCACTACCTCCACCTACGCAGAGATTGACCATGGCGGATTTTATGCGCATCGCCCACCGACCTTCTCCAAGAAAGACAGAGCCGATGGATGCCGATGATGGATCCGCTAAATCGGAAGAAAATGGATGTCACTCGGTGTCTTGACCGTGAGAGAGTCTGTTTGCCTCTCACCACTCACCGGTCCCTTGATCGTAATGGTGGGATAACTACAACATCTCCCATGCCGATCGCGCAGACTATCACTTGGAAGGAGTTTGTGCGGGCTTTCCGCCATGCACATATCCCCGCGGGGATAATGACCCTGAAGAAGAAAGAGTTCCACGCGCTCAAACAAGGCAACCGCACAGTGGGTGAATATCTGCACAAGTTCAACCGGTTGCTCGCTATGCCCCCCAGCAGACGTGGCTAGTGATGAAGAAAGCGAGAAAGGTTCATGGATGGTTTGAACGATGAGATCTCAGTTCAGCTGGTCTCCAATGACTACACTGACTTCCAGCAGTTAGTGAATAAAGCTTTTCGCCAGGAGGCCAAACATCTGCAGATGGAGAACCGCAAGCGGAGGATGGCCGCTCGAAGTTTAACTCTGGAGGGAAACCCAAGCCTCGCTTTGCTCAGCCTCACCACCTCAGAGTGGTAGGTTCGATCTTCACGCCCGAGCTCCAAAGACAAGACGCTCCAACTCTTCCGGCCGCAACAATGCATCTGCGAGCGCCAGCAGAAGAACCCAACTTCATCGGCAGAGTGACATGCTTCCATTACAACGAGATCTGGACATTATGCCAACAAATGCCGAAGAGAGGCGGCGATCTGCGACACCGGCCGAGCCAAGATCGAGAGTACCAGCCCGGCGGCACCCCAAAGCCGGCGGGCGATTCCACGAAGGGACGTGTGAATCACGTCCGCAGAGGAAGCTTCGCAAAGCACAGACGCCGTCCCGGTACGTTTCTTGTTAATTCGATACCAGCATCAGTTCTGTTTGATTCCGGAGCTTCGCATTCTTTTGTATCCAATAAGTTTGTGGGCAAAAATGGGTTACCTATTTCTCCATTAAGTAATCCTATGATAATCCATTCCTCGGCTCAGAAATGAGAACCAGTTCTCTATGCCCGAATATTACCCTGGAGATATCCGGAGTGTCCTTCATGGCAGACTTGATAGTCTTGCATTCTCAAGGTCTGGATGTAATACTTGGAATGGAGTGGCTAGCCAAGAATCAAGGACGGATAGATTGTGCCAATAGGTCTATTACTCTCACTAATGAGGAAGGAGTCACAGTTGAATTCAAGCCCAAGACACGCATGACGGAGGAAGTTCCATACTAACCAACTTGAAGGAGTTAAAACTTGAAGATATACCAGTGGTGCAAGAATTCCGGATGTCTTTCGATGATTTATCGGCATGCCACCGGACAGGGACATAATGTTCTTAATTGACTTAGTCGTGGACCGCTCCAATCTCGGCGACCCTATAGAATGCCGGCTAATGAATTGGCGAAATGAAGAAACAAATTGAAGAGTTGTGAAGCAAAGGATATATTCGCCAAGTTCATCACCTTGGGGGCACCGCATCTATTTGTCAAGAAGAAAGACAACAAGTATGAGGATGTGTGTGGATTATAGGTCACTCAATGAAGTGACAATCAAGAACAAGTACCCGCTACCTAGGATTGACGATCTGTTCGATCAATTGAAAGGAGCAAGCGTATTCTCGAAGATCGATTTGAGATCCGCTATCATCAATCAAGATCGCACTGTAAGATATTCGAAGATAGCCTTCACCACTAGATATGGATTATGCGAGTTCACGGTAATGTCTTTCGGTTTGTGATTTAACGCCTCGCCATTTCATGAATATGATGAACAAAGTGTTCATGGAATTCTTGGATAAGTTTGTGGTTGTTTTCATCGATGACATCCTCGTCTATTCGAAGAATGAAGAAGAACATGAGAACCACCTCAGATTGATTTTGGGAAAACTCAGGGAGAACCAGCTTTATGCCAAATTCAGCAAGTGCGAATTTTGGCTAAGTCAGGTGGCATTCCTTGGGCATATTGTGTCCGCAGGAGGAGTTGCAGTAGATCCAGCCAAAGTCGAAGCGGTAATGGATTGGAAACAACCCAAGTCTGTCACAGAGGTGAGAAGTTTCCTTGGGTTACTGGTATTACCGCAGATTCATTGAAGGTTTCTCCAAATTAGCAAGACCAATGACTCAACTTCGAAGAAGGAGAAGAAATTTGAATGGACAGATGCTTTGAGGAGAGTTTCCAAGAGTCAAGACGAGACTAGTTTCAAGACCAGATTGGTCCTACCAGATATTCATAAAGATTTTGTGATTTTTTCATGACGCCTCTCGTCAAGGACTTCGGTTGCGTATTGATGCAAGAGGGCAAAGTCGTATCTTACGATCTCGTCGCTTGAGGCCACATGAAGGAATTATCCAACTCATGACCTTGAGCTAGCGGCGATTGTGCATGCATTGAAGATCTGGCGTCATTACCTCATCCAGAATCATTGCGAAGTTTTCACGGATCATAAGAGTCTGAAGTACATATTCACTCGGTCAGACCTTAATCTCCGAGCAGAGAAGATGGCTAGAATTGATAAAGGATTATGACCTTGAGATCCATTACCATCCGCAAGGCAAATGTAGTTGCGGATGCCCCGAGCAGAAGGCGACATTGCAATACCATCTTGGTTCAGGAGAATCAGCCAGAATTGTATGAAGAAGTGAAGCATCTGAACTTGGAGATTGTTGAGCAAGGATGTGTGAATGCTTTGGAAGTTCAACCAACACTTCAGAGTCAGATCAAAGAAAAGCAATTAGTAGATGAAGACATCAAGGAGATCAAGAAGAATATGAGAAGAGGCAAAGCTTCAGGATTCACCGAAGATGAGGAAGGAACAGTGTGGTTCGGGAACCGCATCTGCGTACCGGATCAGCAGGATTTAAAGCAGTCGATTCTGAAGGAAGCCCATGAGTCGCCTTATTCCATTCACCCTGGCAGTACCAAGATGTACCAGGATCTTAAGGAAAGATACTGGTGGGTCAGCATGAAGCGAGAAATCGCTGAGTTTGTCGCCCGATGTGATGTTTGTCAGCGAGTCAAGGCGGAACATCAAAGACCAGCTGGTTTGTTGCAACCGTTACCGATCCCCGAGTGGAAGTGGGAAGAAGTTGGTATGGATTTCATCACCGGACTTCCTAGGACTCAGTCAGGATGTGATTCCATCTGGGTGATAATTGATCGGCTAACGAAAGTAGCTCATTTCCTTCCCGTCAAGACCACCTACCCGAGCAGCAAGCTGGCAGAGTTATATATGGCTAAGATCGTCTGTCTACACGGAGTGCCCAAGAAGATCGTATCCGACAGAGGATCACAGTTTACATCAAGATTTTGGCAGAGTCTGCACGAAGCTTTGGGAACCAGACTTAATTTCAGCACTGCATATCATCCGCAGACGGATGGCCAGACCGAACGAGTCAACCAGATCCTTGAAGACATGCTTCGAACTGCGCCTTGGATTACTGGAAAAAGTTGGGACAAGAATTTGCCCTATGCGAATTTTCAGATAACAATAGCTACCAAGCCGTCTTCGATGTCCCCATTTGAAGCTTTGTATGGCGTAAAATGCGTAACTCCGCTTCTATGGGATGAAGTAGGAGAGCATCGAGTTCTTTGGGCGAGTTGATCAAAGAAGTGAAAGTAAGGTTAAGGCAATAAGAGAGCATCCGAAAGTAGCTCAAACCCGATGAAGAGCTATGCCGATAATCATCTGAGAGAGTTGACCTTTGCGTAGGAGATTTTGTCTATCTCGAGTTACTCCACTCGAGGAGTAAGAAGGTTCGAACCAAAGGAAAACTTGCACCCAGATTTGTAGGACCTTACAAGATTTTGGCAAGAAGAGGTGAAGTTGCATATCACCGAGCTACCCGCATCCTTATCCGCCGTTCACAATGTCTTCCATGTTTCACAATTAAAGAAGTGCCTTGAGTGCTCAAGATCGAGACCCTTCTAGAAAGCATTGATCTTCAAGAAGACCTCACGTATGTGGAGCAACCGATCAAATTTCGGACGCCGCAGAGCGTGTCACACGGAACAAGATCATCCGCTCATACAAAGTTCAATTGGAGCCACCACCGGAAAGTGAAGCCACTTGGGAGCGAGAAGAAGATATTAAAGTGGTTATCCCCACCTTCTGCGGTCAATCACGAATCTCGGGATCGAGATTCCCTTAAGGGAGGTTTGTAACACCCAAAAATTTCAAATTTGATTAAAGTTTAAAACTTATTTGAATTTGTGAATTTTCGAAATTTTAAAAGCTTTTTCCTAATGTTTTAAAGCTAAAATAATTTAATTACAAAATTTATTATCAAGTTTAAGTTGGGAATAATTTTATTAAGTCTAAAATGTCTCTAAGGATTTATGAGAATTTTTGTAGAATTTTTGGACTCTTTTGCTATTTTTCTAAGTCTAAAAGGAATTAATCAGATTATTTAAAATAGAAAATCAAAATAAAATCCTAACAGTGCTTGGGCCGAAAGTCTCCGCCCATCTCCTCTCTCCACGCGTCGGCCCATTTCGACCAGCGCTCGCCCGCGCCTCCTCTCTCTCCACCCTTGATCGCCCATCCGACGGCCAGACGCTTCCACGCCACCCGTCTTCTCCGCGACCGTCAAGCAAGATCCGAGCGGCCCGCGTCATCGTCTTCCCCGCGTTCTTCTCAGCGGTCAAAGCCGACCTGCCGCCATTTTCGCTCATGGCGAAGCTCATTCAAGACCGCTCCAACCGCCTCGCTCCTCCGTGCCGCACACAAAGCGCCCCACCTCCGCACGACCCCGTCCTCTCTCCTCTTCTCGCGATCTGACGCCTACAACCGCCGCCAGAATCGCCAGACACGACCTCCACCTCCTCCACGCCGCTCTCGAGCTCCCGGCCCCTATAAAGGCAAAAGCGCCTTCCATCCCATAACTCGCGCCACCCACATCCTCCTTCTCCCTTTGGAGCCCGTATTTTGGAGTTCTTGGCCGGCGAGAGCTCTCGATCCATCTCCGATTCCGGCGACACCGCCGACGCGTCCTCGCCACCGCCCATCTCCATCGTCGTGACCGCGATCCGGTGCACGCCCGCTCGCCGGAGGACCTCGAGCTTCGTCGCCGCCGACAACCCGGCTTCGCCGCCGCTTCTTCTCGTCGCCGGCCGCCTCCGTCCTCGCCTCGGCGTGTGGGTGAAGCGCCTGAGATCGCCGTCTCCTCCTCTTTCCTATGCGCTCGCCGCCGCCAAGCGTCATGTGGCCGGTGACCATGGGACCGTCTTGCGCCGCTGCCGCCGCCACCATGTCGGCGCCACCACACGCCACGCAGCGCCACGTCGCCATTTCACGACGTGGCGCACGGTGGCACGAGCCATGCCACCACACCCTCCATGCGCCAAGGCCCGTGGACTAAGTCCACGTGAGCCGTGTCTCGACACAAGGGCCGCTCGTCGTAATCTTTTAATTTCTTTTAAATCCGAAAATTTTTCGCTGACGTCGCCTTTATGCATTAATAGATTTTCCTTTAGAAAAATAATTCGAGAAATTGATTTAAATAATGATTTAGGATTTAATTTGTAAAATTCATAACTTTTGCATCCTAACTCCAAATTAGGTGATTCCAACTTCTAAAATTTTATAAAATTAATACCCAGATAAATAAAATATAAAAATTTGAATTGGAGTAGGTTTGAACTGTCTGTTTGAATTTGAAATAATTTAAACTACTAATTTAGGAATTAAACTTGTAAAATTCATATCTTTTGAATCATAATTCCAAATTGGATGATTTCAGTTGCTAAAATCTTAGAAAACTATTATCTAACTAAATAAAATATAGTTATTCAATTAGGAGTTCAGTTTAGTTCTGTTTTAGAATTTAGAAATTCATTCAAATCCAAATTTAGGTTAACATTTGTAAAATTCATATCCTCTGAATTCCAACTTCAAATTTAGTGAATTAAATTTCTAAAATTTTATAAAAAGATTATCTAGCTTAATAAAGTAAGATTAGTTTATTTGGAATTAGTTTAAATTGTCATTTTGAAGTTGAAAACTATTTAAATTGCAAATTTAGGATTTAAGCTTGTAAAATTCATATCTTTTATTTCCTAATTCCAAATTGAGTGTTTCAAACTTATAAAGTTTTATAAAATTATTATCTAGTCAAATAAAATATAATTATTTTATTTAGAGTTAGTTTAAACTGTCGTCTTGATTTTATTTGAACTTCAATTGATTTGTCGTATTTTCACGTTTAGATTACTATTTATTCCTGGGAATTTGATTCTTCCAAGAATTAGAATTTCAAGACTTCAGCGAAGGCAAGTTACACTTTGATCATGTTGCACCTACTATGTTAAAGTTATTTAATTCAGTTTTAAAATTATTATTGCATGCATATTTTTAGTCAATTATTTTAATACCTTGTTTAAATGCTTAGTTATTCCATTTGTTGTTGTATGGCCAACTTTGAATATTGAAATGTCATCCTTGTCACCATAGATAAATTGTTTGGAAATGCTTAGCAAATGCTCAAACCATGATTTTGATTTTGGGAGGATTTAGCCAAGCCAAATCATTACAAATTTGTTTAAACTTGAACCTATGGTATTGTTTTACCATAGTGTTATTGTAAAGGTGGTTTTACTAAATAAAATAAAGATGGTTTGGACTTGGGCGTAACGGATGAAAGGTGGGTGCAGGTTTATGCGGGTTTAATCTGGTTAGGATTAAAGCCTGTGGTTTAATTGGAAAGACGCCCAAGTCAATTAAGGATCGGCCTTTGAGCGTGCCTTTGCTATGCCAAAACGCATCACCACATGTCCTGTATGGGAAGGACTGGCTTAATAATTTGGGATACCTCATAGATATTCGTGCCATGTTGTATGAGTGGGTGTTGGTTAGACAAGAGTCCCACATGGCGCAAGAGGGGCTCCGGGAGGATGGTTAGTCCAATGGAAGCGAAACCTTAGCGGGCATGAGTATTGTGAGGTAGATCATTGTAATGGCCTTGTGATATTTGTTCGTCACACGCCTTAGGAAGCGTGGATTGGCCGACACAAAGGGTATAATATCTCGTGTGGGTAAGCCGCACAAACTCGCAGAGTAGAAAACTATTGAATAGCGCGTCATGATCATGGACATGCTAGCAAAGCCACTTTGAGTTAGACTTGTTTTTGGTTTTAAAATGGTTTCAACAAATGTTTTCAGGATGGTTAGTCCTGTGGGAAAAATTGGGCGGTTAGCCATTGTGATTGGAGGATATCCATCACCTTCTTGGAGGTTATCCACATTATTCAATTGTCATTTACAATATGATTTTAATTAATGTATGAGAATGGCCTTGCAATCTATTATGATTATTTAAATTAAACCGCCGCTTACATAAAATAACCCCGCCAATGTCCTTTGTTTACCTTATGCATGCATTACAATTCCATATTGGTGTAACTTGCGCAGCACTAGTAGTTGTGCTCATGCTTGCTTTATGCAACAAAATTTCGTGAGAAGACTACTATCGGGACGGTGAGGACACCGACGCCTAGGCTACGCCCCCAGACGATTGCCTGTGGCGGATCGTTCTGGCCTACCACTATCGTTCTTATTTCCGCTGTGTTATTTACTTCTTTATTTGGCTTCATGCCCAACTGTATCGAACTCTGATTTACTATTAATGCAATGCGAGATTTGGTTATGTTATCATTTTTGTAACTGTGTACACCGGAAATCCTGGACTGGTGTATGAACACAGTGGGTTCGGGATCTTTCGTTCCCGGGTCCGACAAGCGCCCCATATACTACGTTTCAGAGGCTCTCCATGGGGCCAAGGTCAGATACACAAAGCTTGAAAAGCTGGCCTATGCCCTGCTCATGGCCTCGCGCAAGCTCCGGCACTATTTCCTGGCGCACCCCATCATGGTCCCAACATCCTACCCCTTGGCGCTCATGTTGCGCAACAAGGATGCGTCGGGGCGTATTGGCAAATGGGCTGCGGAGCTCGTGCCATTTGACATAACCTTCGCAGCGCGCATGACCATCAAATTGCAGTCCCTGGCGGACTTCGTCGCCGAGTGGACCCCTCAAGCGAAGGGCAATCACCAAGTCTCATCGAAGCGCCATGGACAGTCCACACCGACGGATCCTGGTGCACGATGGGGGCCAGCGTGGCGACCATCTTGGTCGCCCCGGACGGTCGAAGCCTGTCGTACGCAGCACACCTCGATTTCCCAACCACGAACAACACCTCAGAGTACGAGGCCTTGCTGTTGGACCTCCGCAAGGCAAAGGCCCTAGGGGCCAAACGCATCGTGGTCAAAAGCGACTCCTGCCTCATGGCGGGGCATTTCGACAAAAGCTTCACCACCAAGGACCCTAAGATGGCCAGATACCTTGCGGCGGTGCGAACTACAGCTAAGTACTTCCTTGGCATCACCGTCCAGGCAATTCCAAGGGGCGACAACGAAGCAGCGGACAAGCTCGCAAAAATGGCAAGCTCCGACAACCAACCATCGCCGGAGGTCTTCACAGTCAGACACTCCGTCGGCTCCACCGTAAGCGCAAGGGGCTCACGCTGGCTTAAGGGCCGAGCCCAAGCAACCCAAGCATCGCCCTAGAGGAACAAGTAGCCGTGCGCCCCGTAATGCCCATCAAAGGAGTAGATCGGGGCGATCACCACTACCTCAGAGGCGAAGAACTCAAGACCAATGAAGAAGCGGCTCAGCACCGCCTCCAAATTACCGTGATCATCAATCGGCGATTTGTACAAAGGGGCATCTCAGATTCTTCCTCCTCGATGCATATCCCAACAGAGGGTCAAGACCTGCTCAGAGAAATCCACAAAGGGACTGTGGAGCACACCAGGCCCCCCGAAGCCTTGTAGCAAAGGCTTTCGCCAGGCCTCTATCGCCAATCAAGGCCCCGGACGCCCGGGACCTCGGCGACATTGTCGGTACGCCAATGAGGCGCCCACAACCCCAAGCGCCAAGCGGTTCCCTACAACCATCGCCCTAGTTTGGCCCTTCGCGCGGTGGGGGCTCGACATCATCGGCCCTTTCCCAGCAGCAAGGGGCAGCCTCCAGTTTGCATTCGTCACCATCGAGTACTTCTCCAGGTGGGTGGAGACCGACCCCGTGGCCAAGACCACTGCTATCGCGGCTCAGCGGTTCATGTGGAGAAACATCATTTGCAAATACGGAGTGCCACGGGACATCGTCACCGACAATGGCACCCAATTCGACTCCACCGCTTTCAAAACATTCTGCCAAGACCTCGGGATCACCGTATGCTTCGCATCGGTGGGCCACCCCGAGTCCAACGGGGCAGTCGAAAGAGCCAATAGCAACCTACTAGCAGGCCTCACCAAGCGCCTAGTGGGATTACCAAAGGGACTCTGGCCCAAAGAACTTCAGAAAGCCCTATGGGCACTCTGCACCACACCAACCTGAGCCACCGGCTTCTCTCCGTTCAAGCTCCTATTCGGTGACGAAGCGATGACCCTGGGCGAACTCACAGCAAGGTCCCTCCGAGCAACCCAAGATGTCAACCCTACCAGCCGAGAAATTTCCATCGACCTGATCAAGGAAAACCGTGTAGAAGCCATCTCAACCATGGCAAGGTACGCGGACGGGGTCGCAAGGGCATACAACAAAAAAGTAAGGGTTCGCCTCCTGGCGCCTAGTGACATGGTCCTCAAGCGAGTCGCCAATCCTGCCGTGGTGGGCAAGCTCAAGTCCAAGTGGGAAGGGCCCTACATCATCACCCGAAGCACGAGGGCCAGAGCGTACTACATCACCACCCCGAAGGGGCAACAGCTCAGCCACATGTGGAATGCCAAAAGCCTCCGCAAGTTTTACCCCTAGAAGGATTTTTTTAATTCATAGGGAAACCCGGCTGCGTCCGAGCAATGCCCCCCAACGAAGCTGCGGGGCGAGCATGTACAAATATATGTACTTTTGGGCGTTTTGTACCTACATAATGAACGAACCAGGCAACACCTGACAAAACACCATAAACGGCCATCGCAAGATGGCCTTGACCGCCTGCACACCGATGCCCTCCAGAACATGAGTGTATAAACGGTTATCGCGCATGGCCTTCGCCCCGAAGCACACCGATGCCCTCGCGCAGCATGAGTGTATAAACGGCCATCGCAAGATAGCCTTTGGCCCCTGCACACCGATGCCCTCCGCAAGCACGAGTGTATAAAAGCCACCGCAAGATGGCCTTTGGTCCGGTGCACACCGATGCCCTCCGCAGCACGAGTGTACGCATGGGCCTTGCCCGGCGGCACACCGATGCCTCCGCAGCACGAGTGTATAAACGGCCACCGCGCATGGCATTCGCCCCTGGCATAAGACCGATAAACTTTGCAACTACAAATAGGCAAAGACGACGTGCAAGGCTAACCCCGGCGTGAAACGTCCCTAAGAACAAGCCGCGCCAGGGGGGACGGCGTCGATCTTCGCCTCCCCCTCGTAAAAATTAAGGGCTCGCCGGAGCCCTACCTAAAAAAGTATGGGGGACGGCGCGAGGCTTCGCCTCCCCCTCGCAAAAATTAAGGGCTTCTCGGAGCCCTACCTAAAAAAGTATGGGGGACGGCGCGAGGTTTCGCCTCCCCCTCGTAAAAATTAAGGGCTCCCCAAAGCCCTACCTAAAAAAGTGGGAGAGGCGCGAGGCTTCGCCTCCCCCTCGCAAAAATTAAGGGCTCCCCAGAGCCCTACTTAAAAAAGTATGGGGGAAGGCGTGAGGCTTCGCCTCCCCCTCGTAAAAATTAAGGGCTCCCCAAAGCCCTACCTAAAAAAGTATGGGGGACGGCGCGAGGCTTCGCCTCCTCCTCGCAAAAATTAAGGGCTCGTCAGAGCCCTACTTAAAAAAATATAGGGGGACATGAGGCTTCACTCAGTAAAATTAAGGGCCTCGAGCCCTACCTAAAAGGGGGATCTTGAGGCCCCCTCAAGAATTAGTGGGGCCCCTGAGCCCTACCTAAAAAGTGAGGGCGATCGAGGCAGGCCATCAAGAAAATTAAGGGCTCCCCGGAGCCCTACCTAAAAAGTTTAGGGAACGGCGCGAGACTTCGCCTCCCCCTCGCGAAAATTAAGCAAAAGTTAGGGCCTCATGAGCCCTATCTAGCCAAGACAACTCAGAGGGGCAGTTCCCTCAAGCACAATCACACCATTTTATTGAGCTCAAGACAACGCGTACACGATCTTACAACGGCTCAATCCGAATAACAAGTGCGAAACATAATTAGTACAATTTAAATCTCTACAGTGCAACATCGCAATGTCACTATGCACCTATGGGACGAAGTCCCACTCCTCCTCGTGACGTTGCCCACTCAGAAGCTCGTCCGACGCCTCCGGCACCACCAACTCACAGACTCTCGCAGACGGCCAAATCCTCATGGTGTTGACGAGCTTGTCAAGCATCTAACGATATATGGGCGGCGGGGCCCTCGAGCGAAGCGGCCACACGCTTTGCGCCTCCCGGAAGGCCCAGATCTCTCTCGTGCCCACGCAGCCTCCGCGCGGATACGAAAAACGTTTTATAGAACGGTCGGGTTAGCCTTCTTCTATCGTTGCCATTTCACGTCGTGACAGGTGACGCTCCAGTAACAAATCCTCAGAGGCCACTTCAAAAAAATCTCGCGCTCATCCTTCGGTGCTCGCGTTGCGATGGTTGTCTTCGACCTTTGCCTCATGGGCGGCTGAGGACCCCTCCCCGCAGTACGTTTAAACAAGCATTGTTCCCCCTGTACAGACCACGAGGTACGACCTCAAATAGCAATCGAAGCAAGGACAAAAACACACGCTCGTGAACCAAAACCATTTCATTCAACAGCAGGAGGTCGTTACACAAAAAAAGGTTTTCCTCCTCAGAGCCCCAAACAGAGCAAGAAAAATACAAAGCAAAGTACTAGACTACTTCAAAAAGTCTCCAAAAAGTTTGAGCCACTTCTGGCAAGCAAAGGGTCACACCTTGTCTCCGTGAGTGGACCCCCGCTTGCCCCCTTCCGGGACTTCAGACGAAGCCGTCGCCGGCACCTTCTCTTCAGCCTGCTTCGCTTGCACCGCCCGGAAGACCCGGTCAGATCTTCTTGACAGGCGCGCCTAAAGATCCTCCAAAGAAGACCTTGGCGGCCTTGCGTGTTCGCCATTCAAGATTCGCCGACTCGACTCGGCTGTTGCTAAGGCAGCGCGTGGGTGGCGAGGGCATCTATATGTGCACATCCCGCCTTTTCGAGCGAGGCCAAGGTCATGCACTAAGCCACCTTCGCACAATGATCTCCGTAAGTGCGGGCCGCCGGCACGCACACCTTCCCAACGTTCTTAAGGCGTTTGAGAGTAATGTCCATCTCTCGGCGGCGGTCGTCCTCTCAGAGGCACCTGACCGAGTCCACACTGCCTCTCGAGAGTCTCCAGAGCCTTAGAGGCAGCGAGCCTCATGGTGTTCGACAGCTCGCTCTCCGCCTCAGCCTCTTCCTCAGCAAGCGCCCGTGCTTTCCGCAAAGATCCAAGTCACCAAGGCCCGCACTGATCCTCCAATACTTTTTATTTTCAAAGACGAGAGAATCGCGCCACCGAGGGTCCTGTTTTTGCTGTTTCCTCGTCCACCCGGCTCTGGATCTCGGCGAAGCATCACACATTATCGCCATCCAGCGCCCGCGAAAGCATTAGTGTCTGCGCAACACGGGCACCTCAACAACCAGCAAACAGAACAAAAAAGGGGGTCGTACGGTACCCACAAACATTCACAGCATTCGCCTCAACGACTCGGAGCATGTCCCGCAGGGTCATTTTCTTGAAAAACTCGGGGAAAAGGGGTGAATTCACGAAGTCCCCAACCACCCCGCACACCGTAGCAGCGCCGGGGCTGACCATGAAATCCTTGTTGCACAAAGGGAGCACGCCCACGGGGCCCGCAGCAACCGTAGCAGGCGCCGATGGGCACAGAACCCCGGACCCCACGGATCCAGCTGCAACATGTTCGACCGATCCGGCCTCCCCATCGCCCGCCCTCCTCAGGTCGTCCGCTACCTCTACGCGAGCAAACAAGTGTTAGACCCACGAATAAAATCAGGCAGAGGAGTAACGAGCATACCTCGGGGCGACCGCGGGGCAAGAGGGTTGTCCGCGGTGACGTCGGCACGCCCTGGGGTGGGCGGGGTGTTCATAGCCTCCTCAACGTCCACACCGTAAACGCGCGACGGGGTGTCTTCACCAGAGGACTCGCCAATAACAACGCCCGTCAGGCCGAACGCGCTCGTTGCTTTGGTCACCTCGGCCGCGGGGTGCCCCGTGGCGTCCGCCGGCATGGTCTCGTCAGCCGATTCAGTGCGTTCATCCAAGGATGAGCTGCTGGATCCGGAGGACTCCACTCGTTCCACGGCCTCCACCGCCAACCTCTTGGCGGGCAGTCCGCGCCCTCCACAAATTTCAGAGAACAGCAACGCTACACACGAGGCCGGTATACAGAAGAAGATTCACAGAATCGCCCCGACCCACCAACCTCATGGAACGAGCCTGCTTTTCTTCTTCGGCGTCCGAGTCCAGCGCTTCGGAAGACAATCGACGAAGCGTCGCCCGGCTGAGCCGGCTCTCAAGACGACGTGGGACGCTTCAATGCTCTTCACCCAGATATGGGCTCAGAGCACCTCCTCATTGGCATGCGCCTCATAATAGGTACAATCGCCGAGGCATCACCAACGCAACAGTCAGAAGATGTGTCAAAAAAAAAGAAAGATGCTGACATCCGCACCTTCATGCCCCTTCACAGTAAGGATCGGGCGCCCGCACTTTGAAGCCCCGATCTCCACGCTCCAATCTTAGGCCAAGGGCCAAATGTCGAAGGCGCAAAACTCCTCCACTAGGTCCCGGGTGGAGAGGCACTTCGTGACATCCAGCAAAAGCTGGGGGAGGGCCTCCTCCCTCGCACTAAGATCAATCTCGGGGCTGGCGACAAGTCGTATCGGCGTGCCCCGAGATTGCAAACCATCCTCCAGCAGGGACTTGTGGTAGAACCACCGTCGAGTCCAAAAATTTCGTCCCAATCTGCTCAGTTCCCAGTGGTCGGCAGTACATCCGCACCGGTCCTCGGTTGAAATTCACGCTGCCGAAGTTCAGCGTCTCGTGGTGCTCTTCTTTTTCTTCGGTTGGCAGCGCCCATCATGAAGGTGGGCGAACAGACGCCCCTCGCCGCTAGCCCCGGCCACTCGCATTATCCATTCGAAGACCCCCAGCTTCATGATGGAATTGGGTCACGCGCCTAACTCCACCCGTCTGACAACACAAAGACATCCTTAGTTAGAGCGACGCATGGCAAACGGAGGCTAGCGTCAAAGAAAGCGACGAAGACCACCGCCTCATCCGGCCGAGGCGCCGGGGTGGTCTCCTTCCTGGGGGCACGGACCTTTACGAGGCTCTCCAATATGCCCTTGTCGACAAGGGTGCCAAGGACAAGATCTGTCACGGTGGATCACCCCAACTCGCTCGTATACACCGCTTCCCCAGTGCTTTCCTTACCCCGCTTCGCCATAGCCGAAGCCACGTTACGGACCCTCGCAAGCAAAGAAAAGCACCACAGCAACAACAAAACTCAACAACAGAGAAACCAGGAAAGTGAGTACAAGGGAGTGGGGGGAGGGAGGCCACATATTTATAGTCAAGTAAATCGATGATGAGGAAACGAGGCAATGCCTGCGGACCAATCGCGACGCGCCACGCTGGTACCACCCTACTGAAAAATCGAACCAATTATGGCGCGACAAATTTCAACGACGGCAGCATGGAACCCAAGCGGACGCACAGTTGCGCCTTTATGGCGCACAACAACCTAGGCCACACGCCACCCAATGGCGCACGATACCCTAGGGATCAGCATCCTCTACCAACAGACCACCTTCACGAGCCCTTCCAAGACACGCCGCCAAGCTGAGAGGGACGGCGTGCTCGATTCCTTTTCGGAGAATCAGCGCGGTTTGACCATGACGGCAGACCTCGATCGCGAGGGCTTGTCGTAGGGCGCCCACCGCCCCATGGCATGTGCATACGCTAAGGGTCCCTCAAGGACGTGGCAAGACTTCAAGGCTCTGGCGACTCCAGAGGTGCCCTCCGGAGGGGTCCCCCGAGGGCCCCCGAAGATGCTTCCGGAGGTTCCAAAGGCGACCCCGAAGATAACCTCTCGAGGGGCCCCGAAGGCCCCAAAGACTAACCCGAAGCCTCCGGAGGGGTCCCCGAGGGCCCCGGAGGAGGTTCCGAAGATGCCCTCTGGGGGGTGTCCCGCAGGCTCCCCCTGAAGGAGGGCCCCTGGAGGGGCCTCGCAGCCATCAGCAAAGAAGCAAGAAAGGTGGACCAGGCTCACTACTCGGGTGGACCAGGACCAGAAGAGTCCACCATACGCCGAGGGCTACGCACAGGACTAGGAAAAACCCCTGCTACCCCTATAGTGGTTGTACCTTTGTAGGGGTGCGTGTGTAATTTCATGTACCCAGTTGAATAGGCTATAAATAGCCTCCTTCCCCCTCATGTAATAGATGGATACAAATTTCTGGCAATTAACATAAGTACACTTTTAGCCAGAACCCCTCACCTGAGACCCTTTACCTGGGGGTCCCTCCTATTTACTGTCTTGTCCTTTCACTACGACATCAGGTTTGCGGGTTAAGAGCAATCTTGTATGATTACAAAATCTTGATGCAAGAAACAATGTACTCGAAACGTTTGAGTTAGTCATTTGCGTTGAAATGGACTGAATTGATAGCGTAGGCATTCTGTTATCTGAATCATCCCCCCTGCAAATAAGAATGCATAAACACATCTAGCCATTTTCCTCTTCAATCACTGCGTATGTAAGTATGTTTACATGGACTCTTCCTTTGCCCCTACTTGTAACAATCTTCCAAAAAAATTAAGACAAAACAACACCATAAATAGTGTCACCATAGCAAACAAAGCCTTCTTGTCTTCCCCATTTCCTCCCTTGCTCTCACTTCCGAACTAATTTCAAGATTGTTTCCTCTTTTGCACTGCGCAAGACTTTCTTCTCCTACGAATTTGGCAGAACAAATCTTTAAAATCTTCCATGTTTCTTACCTCTTGCATTTTTGCTTCTCCTCGATAATATAAACCAAGATAAGCACACAAGACAAATTCTGGAATCCAACTATGTATTATTTCGCCCCCTTAACGTTTACCAAGCATTCAATAATCATGAGAGTGACACATGTCGCAACTCGCAAAAGAGTAAAAAGAGGCAACAGGAAAGGACCTAAGCATCAAGGCGACGCCGCGGCGAAGGGTGGAAGACGATCAGACGTCGAGGGTGACGTCGGGCATCTCGAACTCGGCGGAGATCTCGTCGATTTGCTTCCGGACGCTCATGTCGATGAGGCTGGAGCCGTCGGGGCCGTACTGCACGGTGAAGCCGGCTATGAGTTCCGGGTCGATGAGAGTCTTGACCCGGACGTCCGCTGCGCCGGTCATCTTCTGCACGTGCTGCGCGATCTGCGCGAGGTCCTGCGACTCCAGTTGCACAACGGACGTGACGGTGGCCACCACGGTGCCGGTGAGCGCGTTGTAGGCGGTCTCGAACTCCTGCACGATCTGCGGCATGAGCCCGGCGCGGACGTTGTCCACCACGACGTTGAGGAAGTTGACGACGTGCGGCTGCAGCTCCGACGACTTGGCGATCTCGTCGATGAGCTGCGCCTTCTCGTCGCGCGGCACCGTCGGGTTGTCGAAGAACTCCGCAATGGACTCCTCGGCGAAGATCTTCTCCAGCTTCTCCAGGTCCGCCACGGTCGCCTCGAGGGTGCCGTTCTCCGAGGCCACCTCGGACAGCGCGATCGCGTAGCTCTCCGCCGCCGAGTCGTCCCTGGCCCTGGGACTGGCGAGGTCGCCGCGGCGGCGTCGGGGCGGGGCGAGGCGGAGCCCGCGCGCCGCGGCGCAGGCGAAGGAGGCGGACCGGGGCGCTGCGGCTGCGGCGGCGGAGGAGGGAGGCACCCGCCGCGGCGGGGCGGAGGGCGACGGAGGTGAGGCGGAGGGCGGCCATCGCGTTGCGGAGCGTGGGTTGGGGAGTGGTGGACTTGGGAGTGTGGCTCGGCTTGGCTTTGGTTTGGGAGGAGAGGAGAGGAGAGGGGAGAGGACGGAGGGGCTCGAGCGTCGAGGGCGTCGCGTGGCTCGAGATGTGTGGCCGGTGCCCGGTGGTGGGATGATGTGGATAAGATAAGGATGATTGTGTGTGTGGCGACACACCGTATAGGCTGCGGCGGCGGCGGCGCGATGGGAACGGTCGTGGAGGACGCGGGAAAATGCGAAATCTTTTTTTGATTAGGCGTGTCTCCGTAAATGTAAAAATAGCTCTCTTGTCATTTTTTTTTTCGAAAATAGCTTCCAACGAGCGCAGAATCAACAGAGAGCCGACGCGTGGCTCCTCCCGCAGTCGACAAACGCAGCAAGTGGGGTGAGCGCGGGACCAAAGTCCAACCGCCTTAGCGGAAAGGGCGGGCACCTCCGCGGTGGGGATGGCAGGCTTCGCTCACTCCGCGATGGAGGGCTTGAACTTGACATCTTGGCCGCCGAAGCGCGAAAGCGCCAGACCCCACACCTCGTGGTCGCCTCGCGTCGCATGCATGCCAAGAGATTCCGATCAACGAGCGTGGAAGACACGCGTCGGCTCCCCGGTGATTCCGCGCTCGTTGGGAGGCTATTTTCGCAAAAAAAAAAGTGGCAAGGGGGCTATTTTTATATTTGCGGAAGCACCATAGGGCCAAATAAAAAAAATTGAAAATCTTGAGGTAATCGTGGTCGCTTTCACGCCTATTTCGAGCAACCTGGCAGGAGGGAAGCCGGTAAAGACTTCGGTCGGACGGAAGGTCAAAAGGAGAGAATTTTTTTAAAAAATTGGCCTCCTGTTGCCACCTTTTTTTTTCAAAAATAGTCATCTTATCCTAAAATTTGCAATTCTAGCCCCTCTCGACCGCATGAAGTTTCGGACCGCATGAAGGCATGAAGTTTCGAACCGCATGAAGTAGACTTCATGCGCTCCCTGACCGTATGAAGTTGACTCCATGCGCTCCCTAACCGCATTATGAGGCACGTGTCAGGGTGAGGTGTTTCCACACTCAAGAGAGGGCTAGAATTGCAAATTTTAGGGCAAGGGGGCTGTTTAAAAAAAGGTGGCAGTAGGGGGCCAAATTAAAATATATATATTCGCAGTGAGATGGCTCATTGGCTCGGCCTCAGCAACAGGTTTTGTGGTCCGTGACACACTGACACTGGAGCGTAGGATGGCATATTCTTTGGATTTTTTTTGAAATAATATTAATTTAAAAGATAATTATAAAAATAAATAGTCGATTTTTTTTTTACAAAACTAGACGTTAGGCTCCTGTCGCCATTCCAATTGGCGACAGGGCCTCAACAGTACAGAGAGCTCCCTATCGCTAGTTGAATTGGCGACAGGTAGCGACAGGGACCCTTAATTTTTTAATTTTAAAATTTGAAAAACCGTAAGTCTCTGTCGTCATTCCAAATGGCGACACAATCTCCACTATAAAAGACCTTGGAACCCTGAAATTTGGGGAAAACTCACTTTTATTCAGAAAAAATAGAAGGAGGGGAGGGGAGGGAGAGTAGCAGAGAGGAGGAGAGAAGCTAGCGAAATGCTGTCCGTCCGGTCGTCCACCTGTCAGGTAGGTTTTTTAACCGAATGGATTACATAGTTTTAGATGTACGGTTACGTAGTGTAATATGTTAGACATAATCCTTTTCGGTGGGTAGTTTAGTTTTAGAGATGTGGTTAATCATGAAAATCTTGTTTATGGTGCAATACATCAAATATGTCATACGTCACTAACTTCAAAATTTACTACGGTCAGAGGATTATTCTTTGGGGTCTCGAGGGGATTGATTTGCGTTATTTTCAATCGGCGACCGTGCCCCTAACAAGACCAGAGCAGCGTGCATGGGGCGCTGTGATGCGGTGGTTATTTCACTCATTCGATTTGGACCATACCGTGTATGATCTGAGATTAAGTTGCCTTGCCCTCCGACCAACATAGGGCACATATTGGGAGTTAGTGCAACTCACGGGAACAAGGTCATGGTAGTTGTCGGACCTGGGAGTAACACCCCCAAATCCTCTGTGCATTTCTGAACTAGTCCCATGATCAATAGCTAGTTCACACAGTAAACAGATATGGTACCATCCATAAATCGCATAACTTTATTAATAATCGACAAAGTTTATTACAAAAGAAGCTTACAAGCCAACAATAAAGAACACAGCGGAAGACGAAGAAGTAGTGGAGTCAAATTGATCGCCCATGAACAATCGATCAGGAGTAGCGGCCTAGTCGTCGAGATCCACACCGGTAGCAAAGTCCTTCTCCTCTGAAATTTGTTTGCATAAAGCAAGTATGAGCACAACTACCGTGCTCGCAAGTTACACCCAATAACAGAGTTAATGCATGCATGGATGTAACAAAGGATGGCTTATAGGGTTATTTGTGCAAAAGCAATATTTGACAATAAAAATACTAAGTTCAAAGGCTCAATTTTTACAATAATTAAAATTGAGTTTTAACTGAATTAATAAAGCTAGTGTAGGCACCAACCTAACACTAACATAAACACGGCACCAACCTGGAGTTTCAACTCATAACTTTTCTCATGGACACCCATCCATGTCAAAACTGTTTTACAAAACATTTTGAAACAAAATCCAAGTCTAATCCGTGAAAAGCTTTGCTCAGCATGTCCATGACCATGGATATGGCTATTCGAATAGATTAACACTCTGCAGAGGTTGTACAGCTTTACCCACATGACATGAATTCTCTAGTTTGTCCGGCATCCGTCGATACCACCGCTCACTACCTTAGGTAAGCAGTCTAGAGCACGTGTCAAGACCTTTACAAAGCTTCATTCCACCGCAGTCCCCCCTCGCTAAGGTTTCGCCCCCCTTTGGATAGAAATCCGCAGAGTTCCTAGCCCCCTCTTGCGTCAGGTGGGACTAACGTAGGTCATAACATGACTACCCACCACATCTGAAGGGAACGACCACGGTGGAACATTGCAAATTAGTCAGCCAGGTCATGTCCATATAGGACATGTGATAGTACGATTTTGGCTTAACAATCCGCAGCTCGCAGAACGGTCCTTAATTGACTGGGCGACTTCCAAAACAATCCCCGGGCCTCAACTATTCCTGAGAAGAGCCCATGCATAAACTTACACCCACCAACTATCCATTTCGCCCAAGTCCAAACTAGTTTTCAATTTGATTTTATTTTTCCAAAATCTTTTGCAAACTTCCATGGCACACCGATGCTATGGATACATTTTAAACAACATTTGATTTTTGGCTGAAAATTTCTAAATCAAACATTTTTGGTCTAAGCATGGCTAAGCATAATTTTTCTCAAAATGTTCTAGTTCATACTATTGCATAAACTAGATTTTCATCTAAGGTGACAAGGTATGAATTATTTCAATATCAAGATTGGTAGTACAAAGGATTTAGGCATAACTACAGTTTAAAACATGTATTTAAATTACATTGAATAGAAATAAGCATGTAATAATAATTTAAATAGAATTTAAATAATTTTAAATAATGAGATCAAATATAATCAACGGTATAACTTGCCTTGCTTGATTAGCTGCTCTCAAACGGCGTCGAAATCTGACTCTCCGAAGTCGTCGAAATCTATACGCGAAAATAAGCCAAATTCAAACAAAATTCAAATGAAGATTCAAATGAACTCCAAATTAAATAATTTTAGCTTATTTAGCTAGATCTTGAATTTATATGAATTTAGAAATTTGAATCGACGAAACCAGAGTTCGTATGAAGGAGAATGAACCCCGGGAAGTTTCAAAATCACATGAAATGATTAATTAGGATTTTCCAGCATTTTGGAATTACTTTTACAAGGGAAATATCGGAAATTGCCGTGTCAACGCCATGTGCGCACGTGACATGGCGACCACATCACTGCCATGCGGGCAAATGCGACGAGGTGGCGCCTACGTGGCGTGCACGTGGCAGTGCCACGTCGGCAAGGGCGGCGGTGGCGGCAGACGGCGTCGGGCTTGCCGGCGATAAGGGCTCCGGCGAGGGCGGAAAGGGAGAGAGGGGAACGCGGTGGTTCTAGGGCTTACCATGGCGATGGAAGGGCGTGAAGCGATGGCTTAAACGAGAACGTAAGGCGGCGAAATCGGGCTCACTACAAGAGAAGGTTGGTGATGCTCCGACGAAGTGGAAACACGCCTGGCGAGGCGTTGATGGCGGCGACAAGCAATCTGGGGCCTGGGTGGTGGTAAAGTCGATGGTGGCAGCAGAATCGTCGGCCAAAGGTACAGCGGCCGGCGGAGGAAAATCCCCGATTGTGGCTGGAGGAGAGGAGGGGAGGTGCTAAGAGTTGGGGGAGGAGATGAGTGGGATGAGGGGCACCGGAGGCTCCCTTTTATAGGGGCAGAGGGGCACGGGGGGGATCCGTGTGCGAGATGCTCGGCGACGATGGTGGCGGCGATGCCCGTTCCGGGGATGTCTCGCGTGATGGAGGGGGAAGCGGCCTGGAATGGAGGCGGCGAGATTGACGGTTTTAAATGCGCGTGACCGTGTAGGGAAAGGAGGCGTAAATGGCGGCGGAGATGAAGCTCAGTTGGGCGCCAATGGCGGGTGACTTGGGCGTGGATGCGCGGAGAAGAAGTGTGAGGACCTCTTCTCAGGTTAAACGGGGAGTCCAGGAGGACCATTTTTTTAGCCAAGACTATCAAGAAGAGGAGTCGCAGCGGCCCGGTACTACCGTGACAAGGGCAGCGATAGCACCTCACCACAACCGGTACTACCGCACGTAGGAGCGGTAGTACCGGGCTAAAAAGCCAGAGCAAAATCTTGCTGAAGCTCAGGAGGTCCGGAAGACCGCCGGGAGGCGTCCCGAGTACCATGATCCCAAGGACCGCTCAACAGGTCTGAGAGGAGGACCGCCAGGACCTCCCAGGAGATCCCAAGACCTCCTAGGGGTCTTGGCCCTGTGCACACCGAGCTAGTCCCAGGATACCAGTTGCTAACTCGCACAAAATCACTTCGGTATAATCACAACCACACGATCAAGACAAAAGATGAAGCAGACAAATTAAACTTAGTATTAAATAAGACCTTATGTTACAAGCTTGTTTACAGAGGGTTTGCCATTTGGGCTTACAAACCGCAACAAAAGAACCTGGCAACCCGAAACACCAAAACGTAAAGACGCCAACCGGCAAGCCCACAGGCTATCGAGTGGAGGACGTCCTAGGCAACGGGATCATCAAAGAATTCCTCTTCAAAGAGGTCTAAACTTCCCTGCACTTGGTCATCTTCATACACTGCTTTGACACATGGCTTAGAGCCATGAGTACTTTTGAATGTACTCAGCAAATCACATGGAAACATTATGCAATTAATATTCATGCAATGGCTTACCAATGGAGAGCGATATGGTTAGTTGCACAAAGCAATATTTGACAATAAATAACATAATAGGTTGAAAGGCAGCAAGTTAAAAACAATACTACATAAATACTTTTGTTTGAAAAGAAGGGAGTGAGCACCAACTCACATCCAAACCACTTGGGGAGGTCTGGTTGCACCCACAGCCAGGACCTCTCCCAAGACCTCTCTAGAGCACCAACCCTAGAGCTCGAACCCATCCCCTGGACCACATCTCAAGCCAGCCATGACCCCTCTAAAGCTGGCCAAGGTCTCTTCTAGGCAAGACCACGACCTCTCGCAGAAGTGCCCAGGGAACACAAATTTCTCAAAAACTACCCCTTGCACCACTTCTCCGGGAGATGTTCATAACCAAGGACTTGGCTATTCGAATAGATTTTACGCTTTGCAGAGGTGTACAACTTTACCCACAATCCACGATCTCTCTAGCGGGACGGGTTCCGGAAAGACCCTTGCTCACTTCTGAAGGTGAGCAGCCTAGAGAGCGCGACAAGGCCTTTACAAAACTTTGATTTGGCTCGGAGCTACCCGCTAAGGTTTCGCTTCCGGATGGGTTGCAAAGCCACCGGATTCGTGCCCCCTCTTGCGCGGTTGCAATAAAATCTTGCTCAACCACAACAGCACCAAGCCATCTCATTATTAATTATTCGGCCCAGGCCATCCCCATAAAATGTCCTTATGGTTGCACGGATTACCCGGATCCACAGACACAAAGTTAAGTCCTTAATTGTGCTCAGGCAAAACTTCCACAACCCCATGTGCAAAGCACCCACTTCTCACTCCCTGTCTTTTTGCCCAAGCAAAACCATTTTGGGGTTATCCCTGGCCAAAGGACCACCAAGTACTAGCACAACCGGATTTTAACAAAGTGGTCTCACACCACAGTCAACACAACATACGGTATCCCACCATAGTTGCTTAACAGTGGCACCAACCACAGATTTCATAGTTCATTAATCAAGATTATTAATTGATGAAGCATGATTCTCGAAACCCACAGATCTAAAGCAAGGCTAAGCATACACTTTACGGTCCCATGTTGGCAATACCAAAAGATGCCAACTAGAATACCCAACCTAGAGTTTCCAAAGGGAATATGTCAACTTGTCCAGTAACAAGTCCAAGGGAGTCATAATATCAAATGAGGAAGAGTAACTACTGCCCAAACGCTTTCATATAAAATTAGCCATGCAAGATAGAGTAAAACAAGATATGTTTGGAAAACTAGGCTCAACATGGTCGAGGGCTGTGACTTGCCTTCGTCAAGCAGTGTTGGTCCTTCGGTTGAAACTGCCGAGTCCAAATACTCCTCAAGCTCGGAATCTACACGATCGCAAAGAACCAAATAAGCAAAACTACTCTTAGGCAAAAGAACTTCTAAAAGACTCAAAAGAACCTAAACAAAACTTCAACCAAAAGAAGCCAATAAACTGGGAGCACAGCTCAGCTTTGAGAGCTCCTGGGGAGGACTTGAGCACAGAGAAACCCAAGCAAATGAGTTAGAAATGAGCCAAGGGTAACAAAGGAGGGGTTGCCCAGGCTATTTATAGCCAGGGTTGGCAAAGGCACAGAGAGGGCTCCTCAAAAACATGTCAATGATCGGAGGTGGCCTGGTCAAGGCTAGGACAAGGCATGTCGTAAAAAGAAATAAACAAAGCACCCTAGAAGTGACTGCATTTAATGTGATCCGACATGCATTAAATGCGCCCAAAGTTTCAAGGCGGCAGGAACAACATGTGGTGAGCGCAGCAGGCAAGTGGGGCCAGTCAAAGAGGTGCACGACCCGTCAAGGAGGTGGTCCTCACCACACAAATTGGCTTTGCACAAGGACCGCTGGAGAGGTCCTGTGGGCAGGAGGTCCAAAGGCACTAGGAGGTCTTGGACAAGGGGTCCAAAGACTCAAGGAGGAGGCCCTGGACGAGAGGTCCAAAGACACTAGGAGGAGGTCCTGGACAAGAGGTCCAGGGACTCGAAGAAGTTCGAAAGAGGGACACGATATCGTCGGTGGCGGTAATACCACGTTCAAGAAGAGGTATGACCGGACAACGGTAGTTCCGGGTTTAAGGTGTGGTACAACCGCAAGCTGGGAAGGGCCTAGACGGCTTAGACAAACCAAGGGGAGGTCTTAACGGCTTAGATTCTTGAAAGGAGATCCTAAACGGTTAAGATCGAGGGCAAGGGGGAGGTCCTGACGATTAGATCTCCAAGAGGGAGGTCCTACGGTCAGATCAAAAGGGCAAGGAGGTCCTGACGGTTAGATCTCCAAGAGGGAGGTCCTACGGTCAGATCTGATCAAGGGGTTTTTATGTGACTAAGACCATGCTCGAGCGGTAGGTCCGGCCAAGCTTAAGTAGAGGTCCGACAGGAAAGTCCTAAGGACACGGAGAGGTCCTAAGGTCACAAAGAGGTCCCGAGGGTTAGATCTCTCAAATGAGATCCCCACGGTCAGGATCAAAGCAAAGGAGAGGTCCGCGGGAACAAGGATACGCGGAAAAAGTTAGGGTCGTTAGATCAAGATCGAACGGGCCAAGCAAAAGGGGCCGTTCGGACCGAGCGAAGGTCACAACGGATTAGAGCCGTCCGATACAGATCGGGTGGCTCTTAAGGGGTGGACGTTCGGACCGTCCGAACGCACCTTCAAAATCGAGCCGTCCAAAAGCATCAACGGTCCTGATGCAAGGAAGGTTAAACCCTAGCGGTACGACCGCAAAGCAACAACGGTAGGACCGCGAGGACACAAAGGGGGTCTTCAAGGAGTCAAGGAAGGACTTTAACAAAGGCAGTAGTTTCGGCACTACCACAGCGGTAAGTCCTCAAGGACACCAAGGAGGTCCAACGAGCAAGGGAGGTGCCAAAAGGCTCAAAGGAGGTCTTACCAAAGGCGGTAGTTCCGGTACTACCACAACGGTGCGACCAAAGATTAGAAGTACCGAAACGGAGACGGTAAAACCAAAGTTAGGTGCCACGACTAGAGCGGGCGGAGCTACCGCTGAAGGGATGGTGGTAATACCGCAACTCGGGCTGAACCACCCTCAAGGGGAGGTCCGGAGAAAATAAACAAGGCCAACTTGGCTTAGAGATGTCAAAGGGGTTTTGAAACACAAACCCGAGCTCGCTCCACAGCAGAAGGTCCAAGACAAGGAAAGGTCCAAACAAAGGATGAGATTTAGACAGGGAAGAAGGTTTAGGTCTCAAGGAGATTCAAACCAACAAGGAGGTTAAAGAGAGGTTAAACCAGGAGGCTCACAGAGAAGCTAAGGCGGAAAACCAAACCAAGGAACACCAAAGAACAACAAGGAGCCCCAACCAACAGAGAACACCAACAAGGGATTTAGTTCAGGTTTTGTTAGGTCAAGTTAAACTCTCCAACTTCCAAAATACCAAGTTAAGCTTGAACAGGCAATTAAACCAAATGGTTCCTTTTGATTTTGAAAGCTAGCAAGAACTCTAGAATAAACGGGACGTTACAATAAGGGCGCGTGGGGGAGAAGAAGGTCTTGCAAGGGCCCACCCGCAATGAGAGAGAGAGAGAGGTGAGGCGTCCATTCGTGATGACCGTCCGATTTAAATCGGAATGTCATGGAAGCAGGGGAAAAATGAATGGTAAAATGGGTCGATTTATGAGGAGGTGGGCTTTAATAAGTGGTGATTTTTACCAAAAGGCTTTTAGGAATTTTAATTGCTTTGTTAATTTAAATAAACCGCTTAAATAAAAAAGGCTTTAGAAAATAGAAAATAAAATCCAAAAATTATGGAAAAATTCACGAAATTCCTTATTTATTTTGGACTTAAATAAAATATTTCCAATATATAATTGGTAATAGTTTTTGCAATTAAATTTGTTTTAGCTTTAAAATAATTAGGAAAAAGCTTTTAAAATTCGGAAAATTCCAAAAATTAAATTAAATTTTAATTTTTTCAACTTTAACTCAAATAAAACTTCAAAAACTTTAATAAATTTTATTTTTGACTTTTAAAACTTCAGAAAATCAAGAAAAGCAATCAAACTCTTTCAAAATTCAGAAAATCCAACAAAATAATAACTTTATTAATTTTTATTTTGGTAACAGCACTTTGGGATGTTATAGTAGTTGACGATGATTAAATTTCTAAATGCTACTTTAACATTTAATTAAAAACCACATGATCCTTATGGTTGTAACCTGTATGGTTAACGACCCCTGCGGTCGTGAGAATCCCAGGTATTGTTCTACGAGTACCCTAGTCGGAGAGGCACTGTACCTTTTTGTCCAACCAGATAACTGCTCAAAGAATCTTTGAACTGGTACTTGGACCCGATTCTAAGTATATTCCTTCCGTGTGATGAATGAGATATGTGCCTTATCTGCCCCCAAACCATCATATGCTTTTCAACCCTAAGTCACTGACAATAACTACTATACAGTTTTTGTCCATCTTCGTCTCCCATTGACACGAACTGGCTATCAGGTGTTCTTCTATTGACGACAACTGTCTCCCAGACCAAACACGTCGTTTCCATAAGGTGTCTTCTCTAGGAATAATCGGCGCCTCTTCGCTAGTATTTAAGGGTGGACGACTAACAACATGAAGAGAACAACCGAAGCATAACAAGCAAGTCAAAGGAGTAGACAAGTGATTCAATATCACTATAGACAACTCACTTTTTCCAAGAAATATACTCAGTGTAATTAGGGCTAGTTTGTCGCCTTGTGAGAGATATCCCTGTAAAAACCAGTTCATTGCAATAAAGAGCAACCATATTATCATCTAAGAATTCTCAGCAATTTTCCTTATTTCATTTCATAAGATCGACGACTTAATCGTCGACAGCTGGCGCCGTCTGTGGGGAAGAAGGCGCTAAGCTCTTAAAGATTTTTCGCTCGACAATCCTCATTTACCTTCCTTCTGTTCCATTGTCGCTTATGCAATCATAGCATAAACAAGGGATGAGGAGAACTAGTTCAATTTGGCGGACTATACCGACCTCGACATGGACGCATGCATCCGCGCCATTGAACACGATGCGATGTCGCCGTCATCCTCTTCCGTCGCAGGCTCTCCGCTCGCTGAAACCGGTGAGATTGAACTGATGGAAGAAGATTCATCGTCCCCATCAGTGGCACTCCCAGAGGAATCGGTCGTTCCAACTGATTCGGAATGTCCGAATGCCTCTGCAAGCCCAGTTTTTTCGACCGGCAAAAACGGCAACAAAAGCTCAGCACTGCAATTAGAGGGTCATCGGCAACCGATGTTCGCCGACGACTCCTAGGTATTCTAGGGGCCGACCGACACTTGGTAGCGATGTTAATAAAATTGCTACCAGCGGAAAGCCAGGTGAAGATGATGTTGGACCGAAGAGGCGACTAGAAAGGGGGTTGAATAGGCGCCACACAAAAACGACCTCTTCAAAAAAAAACTTTTGCCTCAAGACATTCAAGGTTCTTTAACTCCAATAGCTACGTTGAGCTATGAATATCAGAGATAATCATTCAAATAAGAACCAGGCAACAAAAGGACCAAAACTCACTGAAATCCATACTGGCTGGTCAGACCGGTGAATAGTGGTGGTCAGACCGGTGAACAGTGTGGTCAGACCGGTGAACAGTGTCGGTCAGACCAGTGAATAGTGCGGCCGAACTGGTGAACAGTAAAATCAGCACAGAAACAGAATTTCAGCAGCATTTCGAAATCGCAAATTGATCCAACTTTTGATCCACAACTCCAAACTTCATGAAACTTGAGACATACCTTCTCTAGGATGTCAAGAATATATTCCAATTAAAGATCGTCAAGATCATTGCCAAAATTCTGACCTTTTTCCATTTGAGTGAAGGTTGCTCCAAAACTGGGTCAAATACGAAAACAGTGATTGAGAGGATTTCGTGGGAGGAATCAATCCAAGATGGCTAAGGATGATCTCCCATACGTCCTAGCACCCTCAATCACAACAAGAATCAAACCAAAAGCCCTTAAGAGCAAAACCCCTAAAATCACCCTTTCTTTCACTAAAACCGGGCAAAATCAAACTTAGATCCAAAAGCTTGCTCGTGGGTGGATCATGATCAATATGATCTTAGATCATATCCCACATGTCCCAGCAAGCAAGATCACATCAAGATCCCAAATAAAAACCTAAGAAACACCAAAAATCCCAAAGGCATCAAAGAAAGAGTAAGAATAAGATAAAACTCATCTTAGGGTAAATCTTGCATGGAACTCCACCATAGAGGACAAAGCTCAACACTTGAGCACTCAATCAATCTATCTCTCATGAACCCTAGCCTCTCCACTTTCCTCTTCTATCCCTAAATCACAAATTAGAATTTGTAGAATACAAGGGTTGGGAGGTGCACAACCAGCACCCTCCCCTATTTATATTGGAGGCTAGCTTCTAGAAGGATTCTCCTAATAGGCACCCGTTAAGCCCACACACAAACGGGTTTCACTTATGCACGTATTTCAAAGCGTCGTCTTCATATTCTCTTGACCTAAACCACTTCTCCTTGCACCGTCTTGCGCCATGGTTTAGCCAAAAGCCACCAAGGTGGTATTTTGGTGAAATTACCAAAATACCCCTTCTCGATCCTTCTCCAAAGACCGAGTCCAATCTTCACGAAGCAATCCCATACTTCGCCATGTATAGGTTGATCAACGGCTCTCTTCATGTCGGTAAGTCTCTCCCATCCGGCTCCCACTGAAACCACCATGGGACTTGCACCGACCCCTGCGCCGCTTGATGCAACTCATCGCACCAAACTTCCCGTTCGGTCATTCTTGTCCATTTTGCGCCATGCTTGAGTCCGCTGACTTCACCCGGCATTCTCGATCGTTCTGAACCTCAGCTCTCCAAGCCTAGTCCCGATCATCCTCACTGTTGACCGTCGTTGACCTCCAAGCGTCCTACACAACAATAGATCAAGAAATCGATTCCGAAAACAAGTTCTTCGCAACTTCACCCACGTTAGTCAAAACATGCATCATGCAACACATATGCACTGAAACCTATGAACTTGACCTAACTTACACACATCGCTGCCAAGTTGGCTGGCGAAGAAGTCAAAACCGGTTAGACCGCCACCCATGGCCGGTTTGACCGCCCCCTGGCCGGTCTGACCGCCCAGCAAAGGGACTTAGCCAAATTTCCACTCTAGAAATCCAAAACCTCTCTAGATATTTCAAACGAATAGAACTTTTGACTCAAAGCTGTAAAAATTATGAGACTAAGTGTAGGAGAATCTCCTCTCTTGCCTACACCCTCTATTTTTGGCCCGGCTCCAAACTCGAAAGAACCTTTATGGCCGATCGATCACGCCCATTGGCGGTCGACCACCACCACTAGACCCGAGGCTTGGCCGCCTAACCACTACACAGTTGGGTCGATCGCCTCCCCGCCGATCGACCAGATATTGCCCGACAAAGATTCGAACTTTGCTTTAAAACGAGTGTTTCTCCAAACACCTCGACGCTATTGCCAATTGTTCGACACACTAAGATTAGGATCATATCCACATGATCTCCACAATCTCCCCCTTAATGAACACATTGGCTATCTCTCAAAAATGCAAATTAGAGGTTGTTTTGAAAAATTACATCTCATTTTTGCGCAAACGCACATCTTGGTCCACAAGCAAGAAAAAGCTATAAAAATGACCAAGATGGCTTGAGAAATATAGAAGCACAATAGATAAGGCAATATAGTTCATGAAAGCTTCAAATCCAGAGATAACACAAAAATTCACTCAAGGTCCATATGAAAGAACAATGGTTGATTTTGACCTTTGATCATTGTGAGGTTTCAAGTTATGCAATTCAAATCAAGAATTGAACATTAAGATCACAAGAATGCATATAAGATGCTCCCCCCTCACTTAAATCAACCAATTTTTTGGATTTTCCATTTTCTCCCAGTTTTCACCTCCTTTGGCAATAACTCCTCCTTTCATCATTTTTGTTATTTCCTCTCCCCATTTGACAATGGAGTCATCAAGGAAACACGTCTTCCTCTCATCCAAGGATAACATGTCAAGATGTATGAAAAAAGCATAAAAAGGAGCATGCATGAAATGCAATGGAGTGGCTTCATTTTTCAATTTTTTTTTGGAGCAAGAAGCTTTGGAGATTACCCAATCATGAACAAGCTAACATTTCTAAAATGCACAAGGCATATCAAGCATGAATAAGCTATCAAGGTCATATCAATAAATATATAGCTAAGCTAAGCAAGATAGCACAAGATGAAGCAATAAGTGAGATTACAAGTTATGCAAAGCTTTACAAATAGCTAGTTCATCAAAAGGTATCCTAGAATGATAATAGACATGTCAAAATATCAATGTGAGATCAAGAAGCTATAATTGATCATTCTAGAGGCTATAAGTTCCAAAGTGAATCATTTTGCTCAAAATACCTCAAGCACTTACACATGTACAACATTTGACCATTTTGCAATTTGATATTCCGTGTTGAAGTTGTGTAAATGGTCTATCTTAGTAGAGTAGATCCTGGACTAGGAGCCATCCACAAACACTCTCTAAGCTTCAACCAAGGCGACAAATCTTGAGGTTCATGTCAAGAATGACAAGTAGTCCCCATGAGATTGTCTAGATCATCAAACTGCCTTCAAGTTCATGTCACATGACAAGTAGTCCCGTGAGAGTAGTTTGGCACAATTTTAAGCACAAGAGTATCACAAAGCTTGTTTTACTTTATTTTTCATTTTGCATGAGATTAAGAGCAATTTTAAGATTCACAAAAGAACTAGACGCTCAACTAAAGTTCAATCCTAGATTCAAGAGCTAACAAAGCAATTTTGACATGGCTAGTGTCATAAAAGGATCACTAAAGGTGCAACTAACCAAAAGATCCATAAATTGCAGTTTTTCCGTTCAAGTTATTTTAGAATTAATGCTCATCTAATCAAAGACTAAGCTACACATGATAAGACATGAAAATTCTAGCTAGTAAATGAACAAGACATCACAATGAGCATGAATAAAAATGTTACAGCACAAGAGGGTAATAAGCAAAGCTTCATCGATTTAAAAGACAGAAGCGGTAAAGCTTATATTACAATGCATCTTTTTGTGATATTCATATGAATGCAATATGATACAATGAGATGCAAGAAAAAGCATCGAAAGCCAAAGGAGACACTTGTTGATACCACTAGGTGAAAGTTGGAGAATCCACTTGAAGAAAAGATCAACAGGAGTCAAAAAGATCAAGAAGATCAGACGAAAATACCACTTGAAGAAGGTATCAGAAAAGATCCACTCCCCCTCAATCCAATCACAAAGGGTAAACTACCCCCAACTCACTCCTGAAGGTGGCAAACCTAGTAGGATCTAAGGCTTTGGTGAGGATGCCTGCCAACTGTGCCTTGGAATCCACAAACTATAGCACAAAGACTTCCTACTCCACATGATCTCTAGGAAAAAAGACTTGACTAGCTAAGGAGCGAAACACCAACACTAAAAAGCTTACAGGCTGCTCAAAACCTGCTAAGGACTAGTGACTAGGAGACAAGCTTGACCTAAGCTGTGAGAATAGTGCATCCTTGCAAACCATGGGATAAGAAGAGTGTCTAGAGAGGACACGTGCTAGAATAGAACCTCCTATCTATCCTGAACTCGACAAGCCCAACACTTGACAAGAACCAGATGCTATGCAAAGCAGAATAGGGGTACCATACACAAATGTAAGATATAGGGGCTCAAACCTGACTCGCAGCGCTTGACAGTGAGATGTAGTCAAATGAGTAGAAGCTGGACCATATTGCATCTCCAAGAAGTGATAGCCAACATTGAATGCGCATATGAGGAAGGAGAACCAACAGTTGAAGTCATGGGCCACCTATTCTCCTTCTCAACTGAAAAGACTGCACCAAAGAGACAGAAGAAGTCTATACCTTGGTACTGAGTTATTGAGACATTATCTAGGGAAACGGTACTAAGGCACATGACTAGCAAGAATAGTAGTAGATGATCCAAAACTCATAACGGCATATAATCAACAATTCAAGGCATGAGCATGGAGACAGACATATCAATCGCAACACATGCTATCCAGGATATGATAAAGCTCAAAATATCTTTAATCCATAATAAGACATAGGAGCAAGTAAGCGCATATCATGTCATACAACATACATCAAGTCAAGGGTAAAACATACTAGTGAAGCTTTGACAAAGCTCATGTATCCATGATTAACAATAATGCACAATAACCATGTAAACATAAAGCATGTCATAGAACAAATCATGGATAATATATGCCGACATGGATATCAAGTAAGCATCTGGATACAATGAGCAAAACATCAACAAGAGCAAGATAACAAGTATATCAAAACAGTACAAGCTCATGATGACAAAAACAAGCTCAAACATCCATGGAAATAATGAACAACCAACTAATACATGGATACATAAGCAAGGTACTAGCAAAGGCATGATAAAAGATATCATAATAGAAACACATGTCGATATGATACAAGTGAGCACAAGACAAGCACAACATGCCAAGAATGAATAATCATGAAGGTAAAGGCATGAAGGTGTAAGATAGCTCACAAAATAGGTGAAGACGCCAATCATGAAAACACATGCATCTTGGAGGCCATCATGGGGATGGAGAACCATCACGTGTCCCAATCACATGATGAAGCAAAAGACTGGAACCTTTCAAGTTCATGTTCTCCAATCCACGTCCATGGTACCTACACACGAAAAAAGCAAGATGTCCAAGTCATGGATCCCGAAGGGTTAGAGAGAAAATACTTGGGAACCCAAACCTTGGACACACGGCCACTAGAAGCAATTGAACCATTATGTGAGTTAGCATGATGCAAATGATGGTTCATGCAAGAAGATCCAATACCATCCTTGGAGGCACGTCGCGAGTGGACAACTCGATGAGGAAAATGAGGTCCATCTCTAGAAAAGCGGCGATGGCCTTGCTTGAAAGCACCATGATGAGAACCAACAAAAGCACCAAAGAAACTCACACATCCTCGCCGTGGGTGTGTACCTCGATGAATAAAACGAGGTCTACCTCTTGGGAAACGATGGAAATCCTGCCTCGGGGCAGCTCGTGGACCAAAACCAAAACCACAAAAACCGAGTCCACGATGCTGTCAAATACCACTAGAAAAGGTGTCAGAGAAGCCATCAACAGAGCGAGTCCTCGTGCTAGGCTCTTTAGTGTGCATGTCATGAGAAAGACTAAGTTCACTAGGAGACTTAGGAGCATGAGCTCGACGCATGTGTTTTGCATGCCGAAAATAGAAATACACAAGATGCCCATCCTTGTCACAAAACGAGCAATGGTGCAAAGGTCTACTAGGAGACGAAGCACCATTGTTGCTCAAAGAAGAAGTCCTTTGGGACAAGCTGGAAGAACCAACATCATAACTTGCCCTTGTATTGGCACTAGGCTCACACATGCCATGAGATGAGAAATGTGTGTCCCTAAAAGCTTGACGGCACATTCGATGTCGGTGTTTGACACGGCGGAAGTAAAACTCAATAATGTGTCCATCTTTCTTACAAAAGGTACAATGGTACTTCTCTTTTGAAGATGTAGTACCATTTGAGAAAAAAAACACCCTTATCTTTAGAAAATCCCTTGGACAACACAAGAAGAGTCGCACTTACCAAGGAAGAGCTACTCAAGGCAATGGCACAAATACCAACATCAAATGATTCATGTTTAGCACGAGAAGACTCCAACTCCGAATGCAAAGAAGCAAGAGAAATCTTGAAAATATCAATCTCGGAGTGGAGGCAAATACAACAGTCACATGACACTACTACAAAACAGGCAATAGTAGACGCATCATCACAGACGGTTAAAATGGAACCGTCTGTGTTGGGTCTGTCGAGACTAGGTATTTGCCGTGCTAGCCTATCACGGACGATTCTTCATAAGAACCGTCTGTGAAAGTCATTATCATAGACGGTTCTCATTAGAACAAATCGCGATAATCCTGAGATGGTTCTATTAACAAAGCGTAATCACATACGGTTGTGATAATCGACTAATCACATACGGTTCTTAATAAGAACCATCTGTGATTAGTTGGATTATCACAGACGATTTGTTAATAGAACCTTCTGTGAATTATCACAGACGGTTCCTAATGAGAACCGTCTGTGATAATGACTTTCACAGACGGTTCTTATGAAAAACCATGTGTGATATCCTGGCATTATATATTTCCACCCGACACAACCTCTGTCGCAATTGTGCCACTGGCTCCTCTGCCGCAACCCTGCCATTGGCTCCACTCAGATCTGTTGCTCCTCCCCCATGCGCCACTTCCCTGCCCTAACTCCTCCAACCTGCTGCTCCTCCCCTATTGCGCCAGCTTAGAGAGGAGAAGGTTGGACCCCTGCCCCTAGCGCCTCCTCCACCCCGCTGCCTCCTCCCCCATTGCACCACCTACACCTTGCTGTGCCTCCACCTCCATTGTGCCACCTTAGAGAGGAGAAGGAAAGGAGGTGAAGGGGAGGAGGAAGGGATCGGAGGAGAAGGAGAGGAATCATATTTTCTTCGTGAGCTCCGAGGGTAACGATCTATAACTCTTTATGTTTGCTATAAATTAATCGCTAATCAATTTAAGTATGTTTGGTAAATAGGAAGAGTACGTACTTGTGGTTTATTAATCTAATTTGACACTAATTTGTCACATGTGTAGCGTAGATGGACCGAAACTGGATGTACGGTGTGAACCGTGTGAGTCAAGAGTATATTAATAGCGTGGTTGCTTTTAGAAGAGCCACCGAGCAGGATATGTTGAAGAAGGGGATAAATTTTATATACTGTCTATGCATTGATTGCGGTAATCAGAAGATGTTTAACAACCCGACGCAGATCGAAGCGCACTTGATTCGAAGGGGTTTCAAAAAAGGGTATATATGTTGGACCAGTCACGGTGAAGAGCAGATTATACCGAAAGTTAATAATGACGACATCGCCGAGGAAGTCAACGATATGCCGTATGTGGACTATGCTTTTGATGAGGATAGGTCGCACGATGACAATCTGGATCAGATGCTACGTGATGCAGAAGAGAACTACAGTGAGAGAGAGTTTTGTAAATTCGAGGGCTTAATGCAGGACTCGGTGAGACTTCTGTTCCCTGACTGCAAGCCGGAATACACAAGGTTGTCAACCGTGATTGAACTGCTTAAATTGAAGGCAAGCAATGGTTGGTCCAATAAGAGTGTCACAACGTTGTTAGGTCTCCTAGCGTACATCCTTCCAGAGGGAAACGTGTTGCCCAGCACCACCTACCAAGCAAAGAAGGTTCTTTGTTCATTGGGAATGGAAGTAGAAAGAATACATGCATGTCCGAACGATTGTATCCTCTACCGTAAAGAGTATGCAGACATGCATGTATATTCCGTATGCAAAGCATCCTGATACAAGCGTCAGAATACTGCTAAGGTAAAGCAAGGACCTCCTGCTAAAATGTTGTGGTATCTGCCTGTGATCCCATGTTTGAAGCATTTATTTGCGAACCCAAAGGAGGCAAGATTGCTGCGTTGGCACTCGGAGGAGCGTAAGAAAGATGGAAAGCTAAGACACTCTACTGATTCTGCCCAGTGGAGAAACTTCGATCGACTTGAAGAGTTCGGTGCGAAGCCGAGGAACATAAGGTTAGGGTTGAGTCTGAGATGGAATGAATCCTTTCGGTAACATAAACAACCGACATAGCACTTGGCCCGTGAATCTATGTATGTACAACCTTCCTCCTTGGCTGTGTATGAAGCAGAATACATTTTGATGTCACTACTTATCCAAGGGCGAAGCAACACGGGAATGATATTGATGTGTACCTAGCACCATTCTTTGGAAGATCTTGTGACCTTTGTGGAGCGAAGGGTGCAGGTATGGGATGCGTACAAATGAGAGAACTTCACTTTACGCGCCATGTTGTTCTCGCACCATCAATGATTTTCACGCCCTTGGTAACTGCTTCAGACCCAATACAAAAGGGTCAAAGCATGTCCGCACCGCTTAGATGCTACGGAGAGTGTATGGTCGAACAACTTCAGCAAAACTGTATATATCGCCACCGTAGGTTCCTTCCCGAGAGTCACCCATACCGCAAGATGAAGAAACAATTAAGCGAAAATAAGGAGAACGGTTCGGCTCAAGGACTTTTAGAGGGAAAGAGGTCTATGATATGGTTAAGGATATCGATGTTGTGCTTGGGAAGGGACGTAAATTAAGAACCCGTCAGAAGAACATCTAGACGAAGGGGCCAATTTTTTGGAACTTGCATTATTGGGAGCACTTAGAAGTTCGCCACTGCATCGACGTCATGCACGTGGAGAAGAATGTATGTGATAGCTTGATTGGTCTCTTACTGAACATTACTGGCAAAACAAAGGATGGTGTTAACGCATGGCGTGACTTGGTTGATATGAACATAAGGACCGAGTTAGCACTGAAAGAGATCGTCACAGATTTAACGTACCTTCCCCTGACTTGCTACACTCTGCCCAAGGTGAGAGAAATGAAGCGTGCGAGCTTGCATGGTGTGAAAGTCCCGTCGATTACTCGCTAACATTAATAAACTTGTTGCTATGCAAGATTTGAAATTAATTGGTATAAAGTCTCATGATTGTCATGTGCTGATGACACAAATGCTTCCTGTTGCAATTAGGAGTATCTTGCTGAACAAGGTCCGAGTGGCAATATTGAGGCTGTGTTATTTTTTCAACTCAATTGCTCAGAAGGTCATCGATCCCCAAGGACTAGATGCTCTACAGGCCGAGGTGGTGACAACTCTATGTCATCTTGAGATGTATTTTCCTCCGTCATTTTTTGATATCATGGTCTGTCTCATTGTTCACCTTGTGAAAGAGATAAAGATATGCGGCCCTGTGTTCCTACGTCACATGTACCCATTCGAGAGGTACATGGGAATTCTCAAGTCCTACGTATGGAATCGATCTCAACCAGAGGGCAGCATCATCGAAGGTTATGCAACCAAAGAGGTCATTGAGTTTTGCATCGACTACATGGCTCAGGTGGAACTGATAGGTGTGCCTCTATCTCGTCATGAGGGGAGACTGGATGGTATCGGGACCATCCGAAGGAAATCAATCACTCCCGATCTGGATACGTATGCTCAAGCCCATTTCACGGTCCTGCAACACATGACCCAAATGTCCCCGTACATCGACGAGCATAAAGACATGGTACACCAACAGAATCCAGACCGGTCGGAGGTTTGGATCACGAGAAAGCACAACCGTTAGTTCAACGAATGGTTAAAGGTGCGAATCACTGGGAGGTCATCAAGTGATGATATGCTGCTATGGTTGGCAAAAGAGACACAATTTACAATTGTCACATGGCAAGGATACGACATAAATGGGTACACATTTTATACGGCAGCTCAGGATAGGAAGAGCACAGTCCAGAATAGCGGTGTTCGCATAGATGCATTCAGTACCGATGGGCTAAGGAGCTCCTACTATGGGCAAATAGAGGAGATATGGGAGCTCGACTATCACAAACGGTTCTTTAATAGAACCGTCTGTGATATGGAACGTATCACAGACGGTTCGTAAATGGAATCGTCTGTGATTTATTTTCACAGACGGATCCATAATAGAACCGTCTGTGATAGGCCTTCATAACCCTAGGGCTCGCCCATTCATCTCCCTAGTGCCGTCCATTCATCTCCCCAGTGCTTAGCCCGCTCAGCTCTCGCGCGCTCCTTCGTCTCCTCTAGGGTTCGCCCATTCACCTCCCCGGCCATAAGCCTCGACGCCGCTGGAGCCCCCATTCATCTCCCTAGTGCCGCTCATTCATCTCCCTAGTGCTTAGCCCGCTTAGCTCTCGCGCGCTCCTTTGCCTCCTCTAGGGTTCGCCCGTTCACCTCCCCGGTCGTAAGCCCCGACGCCGCTGCCTCTGACCTCGACGCCACCTCCCCTGACATCGACGACGCTGCCGCCACCTCGACGCGTGGCCTCCTCCCCGTGTTAGCGTCCTCCCTCTGCACCGGCCTCCTCCCCGCACCGTCCTCCTCCCCGTGTCGGCGTCCTCCCTCTGCACCGGCGTCCTCCCCTGCACCGGCCTCCTCCCCGTGAGTTCTGGTGCGGCATCCTCTCTGTGAGTATTGCTCCTCTGTGACAGTTTGGTTGATCTTTGCATATATATATTTGCAGTGCTAGTTGATACACTGATCTGTATTAGTTCTAATTTCTGAATCTAGTACTGAAGATTTTGCAAATTGATTAGTGGCCTTTGTTGACATGCTCTATGATGAACTCTGTCTTATACTGAGATTGAATGTGATAGTTAGTTCATACTTGAGCTCTATTGTATTACTTGCTACTGTCAATATGATATACTGTTAATTGGTTACTTTCGGTTGAAAGCTAGTTATTCTGATTCTTCTGGTTCATTTGATCTCTAGCATTTGAAGTGGATACTCTTATGTCAGCCAATCGGCTTTATTACTGAACCTATGTCTTCATGTTCAGTTCTATCGAGAGTATTCAGTTTTTGTTGGTAATATAACGACCAGTTTGTTTTTCATCTAGTAGTCTGTTTAACTGGAAGTTTAATTTGTTTTCGTTAACAGTTGAGATCATTTGACACTTAAGCAAAGTATTGTTTAGAGCTCATAGTTTGAATTTATATTATCATATTCATTTAATGAAGAGTATAGACAATAGGATTGAGATGGCAAAGACTTGTTCTTTAGCTACTCTCCTTCTGAGAGCACATAATATCATCAATTATTATGTCGTAGGCGGACATTCTTTGGGTCGCTGCGGATCGAGGTCGACAGACGCCAGACGGCGCGGATTCAGCGAGAAGACGCTGCGAGATGACGGTTCAAATAGATCTGTTTTGTTGTTTTTTGTGTGGGTGCTACTGCTGTCCTCTGTTTTGCCTCGCGATGAAACGCCAGAGAACATAAACCAGCTCGATCAAGCGCCGCGCACGACTCAAGAGGACAGCGACGATAGGAAACGCCGCTGGGGGACGCGCGACCAATCCTTTTTTTTACGTAGAACAGACTAGACGATTGAACAAGAAACCCTAAAACGAGACCAATCTAGACAAGAAACCAGCACTACGACTCGACGATGCAACAACAATTCAACAACGCAAAACTGAAAAGATAAATTGCAATGGCACAAAGGGTGACGGGACAGCGGAAGAACACAACGAATAAATATTTTTGTGGGGCTAATTTTGTAGGGTTTTAGGACGATGAATATAAACTAATCTAAAAGGGAAAATTTGTGATTACCTAACGGGCAACCTTTGCTCTGATACCAAATGATGTGACGGTGGCCCGATCTTCCGAAAGGTACTGATAAGTCAATTGTGGAGAACTCGACGTTGATGATCCAAAGGCTCCGATCAAAACAGATCGAACCCCTCGCAATCACTACACCACTACTCCGTTGGTTATCAACCGTGCCCAACGCGGTTGACCTCGCCAAGAAGGCTATCTCCTGCAAGCAAATCGAGAACACAAGCAAGAGAGTAGAAGATGCAATCTGAAATTGTATTGCGAATAAATCTTTAAGTTCACAAGTTGGGGTTTCTCAACCGAACAAACGGCGAAACTGCTATGCAAAATAATCCTTAAGAAAAACCCAAGGAAAACTAAAGGGGTGTGGCCTCCTTATATAGGGGAGGGGGAGCCACACATGGAAAAGAACTAGCGGGGTGGTACTAAAGGTCATGGTTACTGTTCACTTGAACAGTAACGGCACCCTGGGTGGGCCGCCAGTAGATGGGCCAAGTTCAATATGATTACAAAAGCCCAGTTTGGCCCAAACAAGTGATATGACGCCTTATTTTGATGATTTCGAGCAGTCCAGAAAAATTTTGGAAGTGAGGCCTGATCCGTTGGAAAGATGACGAAATCATCTTTCCATCAAGTACTCGTGGACCTCCAATGGACGCCGTATGTGAAAGTTATGGGCGTTTGAAGTCGATCTTTGTCTGGCTGATTCCGAACGATCGACCAAAATGTATCCGGCTTGAACTCTGATTGGCACATGCATAGCACCATGGCATGTAAACATAGTACCATGGCATGTAGGCGTAGCACCATGGCATGTAGGCGTACGATCCAATTGGGTAATATGGTGTTGCAGTAGCCGAAAGTCCCATTGGAGAGGATGTTGTTGAAGTAGAGGATGAAGTGCAGCAGGTCGAAGCAGTGGTTGCATCCTTAGGGTTGATGTCCTCATCACCTCCCAAGTCCGGGAAGTCCGGGAATTACTTCATCGGAACCGTTGTGCTCTGACACAGTATTACTCCGCGTTGGATATGCTTGTCAGGCTTTGCATGCCTGGTACATGCAGAAGACCGAAAAGAAGGGGTGCGATACTGGAATCACTGTCGCATACAAGGATGAGCATTTCTTCAATGGGGTGGGCAACTTCGTCGTGGGCTTCAACGACTTATATGACTTATTCAATCTCATTGGCCTCGACGCCTCGCTTCTACGATGTTGGACACTGTAAGTGTGTACAATCAAGTTCTACATTCACGTAATACCGATATAATATCAATAAATATCACAACGCATTGCTTATGTATAGATACATGATGAAAAATGCCCGGGCATGGCGAGAACCGGTGGGTTTCCTCGACCCACTTGTGGTATCTATGCAAACCATCGAAACAGGCTCGTCCTTCGTCCAGGAATACATAACAGCGGCATTGCTTCATCAGCAGAAGAAGAAGTACATAGTGGTACCCTACAACCAGGGGTAAGTGTCACTACTTGCTATACAAATTTCATTTGTACTTTATATGCAGCACGAACTTAGGTTTAATGAATATAGCGGCATACATGAGTAGGTACCACTGGATCCTTTTAGTCATTATACCAAAGAGGAACCATGTGATATACCTTGATTCCCTAGTCCGCAACAACCATGACTTCAGAGTTCTGCAAGGAACAATCGAGAGGTATGCTAATTTCCTCCATACATAACTCTATTGTAGTCTTCATTCGTTTGAAATGGCTGAGGATAACTTTTTGGAATCATATAGGTCGTTCATCGCCTATGTTGCCAACAAAGGATTATACAATGGATCGAGCGCCAAACTAACACACAGGACGCAATTTTCGGTACGCACTACAACACAATAATCCTATATCATACTTCATAATAACGCGTCTCGAACTAACTATACCTATATATGTAATTCTATTTTTGCAGTGCCGCCAGCAAAAAAATGATGAGCTATGTGCAATCTACGTTTGCCATCATATGCAACAAATCATTAGTGCTAGGAAGAAGGATCCCGAGGTTTGTCAATCTCGAAATAATTATTTTCTAATTATAAATTTAAATATGTATGCTTACCATTTTACTCTTGCTAGCGACAGGACTTGATAATAGAATTAGATGGACTCGTTGCGGATGAGATCAAGGACATTCGAGAGAAGCTCTACGCCTTTATCATATCAGATATCATTAAGGACAAGGGAGAATTTCACTCCGTCGCTGACCCAGAGTTTCACCCCGCCGACACCTCTCAACCACCTGCAAACAATTGTAATCCAATTGTAACTATAGCGACAATATTTGAACAAATTCGATATTTTGTAATTTATTTTGAGTAATGATCACTTCAAGTTGTCAACAATTTGATTATCTGTGATGTATTTGTTTGTCTACATGCTTGTTTTCAGAGGGCATGTCTAGTAATTCCTGAGGCTAGCCAAAAATCAGGAAAAAATGTAGTTAGGATAATGAACTATCACATACGTTTTTTGTGTTAAAACCGCATGTGAAGACGTAGTATCACAGACGGTTCTATCGACGAACCGTCTGTGATACGCAGAATATCGTATCACAGACGGATCGTCGATAGAACCGTCTGTGAAATTCTGCGTATCACAGACGGTTCGTAGACAGAACCGTCTGTGATATTCTGCATATCACAGATGGTTCTCGACGAACCGTCTGTGATACTACGCCTTCACAGACTGTTTTAACACAAAACCGTCTGTGATATTCAGTATCACAGACGGTTCTCGAACCGTCTGTGATAACCATTGTTATCACATACGAACAAATACAGACGGTTCGGAAACCGTCTGTGATGACGGTTCCGAACCGTCTGTGATAAGCCTGTGTGCAGTAGTGACTTGGCGCTCATATCATCGCGCAATATCTTCAAAGACTCAACCTCGCTTTTCAACTTAATGCAAGATGTACAGAAAATTAATGATGCTTTCGTATTGAACATGCAATTCGAAGCATCAATTTTATTTTATAAACTAGCACAGTACTTGCAAGAGACTAAACCATCCTTAAATCATTTTTCATACTCTAAGCACATGCTACAAGGGCTAGCTTCAATTTCAATAATTTCAGCTCTAGCATTCTCTAATTGCTCAAGGTGAATATAATTAGTTAATTTTAACTTCTCAAATTCAGCAAGCATGCCTACACAAGAATCACAATCATTTCTAGCCGTGGATCTAAAATTGTCTATTTCTAACTTAGCATTATCAAGCTCATGATGTAAGGCAATACAAGAATCACATGGCATAGAAGTATTTGATTTCAATAATTCATTTTCAGATTTTAGGCATGCAAGAGAATTATTCAAGTTATCCATATCTACAAGCAAGGAATCAAAAGCATACATGGAGGTTTTCAATTGGCGAGCTCATGAGACAAATCACCCTTCTCTCTTTCTAAAAATTCCAGTTTCTTCCTAAGAGCATGCAGTTTAAGATCATATGACAACAAGCCATTGATAAGTTTTTCTTTGCTCACCTTGCTAATCTTGAGTAGGGGATCATCCTCGCATGATTCATCACGACCATCCTCGAAATGCTCTCCATCATGCTCATCCTCGAAAAGCTTTTCATCATGCTCATCTTCGATTGCTACTCTACATATGCCAATGGGCTCTGTCTCCTCGGGCTCCACGGAGAACTCATGTTTGAAACGAGAGCACATATGGGTAAAGTGGCCACAAATGCCACACATAACACAAATTTGATCTATAGTAAACCATCTTGGAAAAGATTCATGCCTCACATGTTCATTGGCCAAAGAGTCACAAGAAGATGAACTAGAAGACTCCCAAGACCTTCTACTAGTTGTCATTCTCAAAGATTGGTGAAGATCACAAAAGAGCAAACCTCGCTTTGATACCACTTGTTGGATCGAAGAGGCGACTAGAAGTGGGGTTGAATAGGCACCACACAAAAATGACCTCTTCAAAAAAACGTTTGCCTCGGGACGTTCAAGGTTCTTTAACTCCAATAGCTATGTTGAGCTATAAAGATTAGAGATAATTATTCAAATAAGAACCAAGCAACAAAAGGATCAAAACTCGCTGAAATCCCCACTGGCCGGTCAGACCGATGAATAGTGGTGGTCAGGCCGGTGAGCAGTCTTGATCGAGGCCAGGTGAGCAGTAAAATCAACCTAAACCGAATTTCAGAGGATTTCTAAATCGCAAATTGATCCAACTTTTAATCCACAACTCCAAACTTTATGAAACTTGAGACATACCTTCTCTAGGATTTTAGAAACCTATTACAATTAAAGATCATTAAGATCATTGCCAAAGTTCCGACCTTTTTCTGTTTGAGTGAAGGTTGCTCCAAAACCGAGTCAAATACGAAAACGGTGATTGAGAGAATTTCGTGGGAGGAATCAATTCAAGATGGCTAAGGATGGTCTCCTATACGTCCTAGCACCCTCAATCACAGGAAGAATCAAACCAAAAGCCCTCAAGAGCAAAACCCCTAAAATCACCCTTTCTTTCACCAAAATCGGGCAAAATCAAACTTAGATCCAAAAGCTTGCTCGTGGGTAGATGATGATCAATATGACCTTAGATCATATCCCACATGTTCTAGCAAGCAAGATCACATCAAGATCCCAAATAAAAACCTAAGAAACACCAAAAATCCTAAAGGCATCAAAGAGAGAATCATTAGGATGAATAGCAAAATAGGTGGTCGAACTTGGGGGATTTGATCTCCATTTCATTTCACGAACATCAATTAAGTCTCAGGCTTTAGTAGAATTCATTGCTGAATGGATGAACCCTGAACCCACCCAAGGAATCAAGTATGAACGCCACAAAGAATGGACCATATACTTTGACGATTCCTTGATGCTCAAAGGCTCGGGGGCTGGAGTTGTCTTGGTATCTCCTACTGGAGAACACATTAAGTACGTCATTCAGTTGAACTTTTCTGCTTCAAATAATATGGCAGAATACGAGGGTTTACTGGCAGGACTCTAAGCAGCCAAAGCGCTTGGGATTCGCAGATTACTAGTGAAAGACGATTCTCAACTATTAGCGAATCAAGTTGGGAAAGAGTATCAATGCTCAAGTCCCAAGATTTCATCTTATTTAGTGGAAGTACGAAAACTCGAAAGGAACTTCTTCGGTTTCCAGATCCGACGTATTCCTAGAAAGAACAACTTTCTGGCAGACCAGTTGGCACGGATGGCTTCCTTAAGATCGCCTATCCTGCCCGGAGTTTTTCTCGAGCAACTCGATACACCCTCGGTGGTCGAGCATTCCGAAGACAAATATGCTCCACTGGAGGTCGTACAGATCGATCCCAGTAGTGATTGGATGACATCAATCTACGATTATCTTCAGCATGGCACACTTACTAAAGATGTCATGAAGGCTGATCGTATAGCTCGAAAAGCCAAATCATACACTCTGATCGAATGTACCCTTTACAAACGGGGAGCTCACAGAGTGTTAATGAGATGCATATCTCAAACGGATGGTATGAAATTACTATCCGACATACATGGAGGAGTATGTAGAGCACACCATTCCTACAAAACTCTAGTCAGTAAAGCCTTTAGGCAAAGATACTACTGGCCAACTGCCCCTATCATGCAAAAGATCTTGTGACAAAGTGTGTACAATGTCAGTTTCATAGTCGACAAGTACATCAGCCGGCACAAGCTTTGCAAACAATATCTCTTTCTTGGCCTTTTGCAACCTAGAGATTAGACATTCTAGAACCTTTTCCAAAAGCGCCTGGGAGCTTTGAATTCCTTTTTGTTATGATTGATACATTTACAAAATGGATAGAAGCTGAGCCAGTTGTTAAAATAACAACTGAAATTGCCAAGAAATTCATCACAAAAATTATGATCACACGATTTGGTATACCCAGTCGTATAATCACATATAACATTACCTAGTTCTCAAGCGGGAATTTTTAGGAATTCCATGAAGATCTAGGTATGAAGATACATTACGCTTCCATGGCTCACCCACAGAGTAACGGGGGTTGTCGAGCGAGCTAATGGCATAATAATACAAGGAATAATACACTGAGTATTTGACCAGTTAATAAAAAGGTCAGGAACTTGGGTTCAAGAACTTCCATCTGTATTATGGGTTATTCGGACTACAACCAGTTGTGCGACCGGTGAAACGCCCTTTTTTCTGGTTTACGGTGCTGAAACCATGCTTCCTCCAAAACTGAAAATTGGCTCTGCTTGAACCGATTGTTATAGCGAAAGCAATCAAGCAGAACGACGAATCGACGATATCAATTTTCTTGAAGAAAGACAAAACAAAGCCTTGATACGATCAACAGTTTACCAACAAGCCATGAGAAGGTACCACAGTTGTAAGGTGCAACCTCGTAGTCTAGCCATATGTGATCTGGTTCTTAGGAAAATTCAGAGCCAGACAAATTGCAACAAGCTTTCCACTAAATGGGAAGGTCCATACACTGTGGTCGAAGTAACCAGACCAGGTTTGGTACGACTTGCCATGTCAGACGGGTGTGTTCTGTCTAATTCTTGGAATATTGATCAATTACATAAGTTCTATGTATAAATGTTCTTTTCATTTACAATTTCAATAAAGTTGCATTATTTCTTTCCTTTCCGATGAGTGATGTTATTTATATTTCGATTATCCATTGCCTGGTCACACACTATTGTTGTCTAAGATCATCGGAGAAGATCTATTACCCTTCGACATCCTTCTAAAGGATATCTTTTACTTTCTGGCTTTGACATAGTTCGCAGATATGGTTCTCACAAATGAACGCGCATTCTTTTCTCACAGAAAAAACAAGTAAAAGGAACATAACATAGAGAACTAGATATAGTTACTTACAAGCTTGAGGACTTAAGGACTTCCTTTCTTAACTTCAACATTCTGCTCTTTTCTTGTTTTGAAACTGGTCGAGACATAGAAAACCTCCTAGTTGAAATCTCTCCTCTCTGAATGTGGTCCTGCCCACTGGAAGAAGTTTCCTAGCGACGATTTTTTTCCTACGTTCTTTGCTACCTGTCAAAACTTGAGAACGAATATGTTTAGCTAAGTATCAATCATGTCTTTGGTTCTTAGCACTTTTTACTACCAGCTTAGATAATATGTATAAATAAAAACACGTATAATATTTTGCATACATTTTTGCATAATTTATTATCATTCATATCATCAACACAAGTCTTATGACATCTTCCGACCATACAATGTACTATATGGTATTTCGATTATAGAAATAGATCTAAAACTACTCGAAATCATACTCTGGTTTTGACCAAACTGGTTTCATAAGTACTAACTAGATCATATTTACAACATAATCAGCACATACTTTGTATGTTGGTCACAACATGTGCTCTTTTTCTTGGTCTACTACTTCGTTAGTAAGTTTTTCTACTACACAAGCAGTCGGGGGCTAGGAAATATATAAGTACTCAACAAGTTGAGAGATAAACGTAAGCTTTATTGATGATAAAAGGTAAGTTTTTACATTACTATTTTTACTATATCTATTTACTCCTCGGAACCACTTGACTGGTCGCTGTGAGACGAAGATCCGACATTTATCTCCTCTGCAACCTTGTTTCCAAAGGATTTTACCCCCTCAAAGATCTTGGTTGCGTCCTTCTCAGAGCAAAGTCTGCTTCAAGTGCTTGGAGATTGAGGGAGGGGTCGGCAGCTTTAAGCTTTGCCAAAGCAAAGCTAACTCCATCTGCAACAACATCTCTCTTGATCTTTGCATGGTTTTTCTGAGAGGCCGCGAGCATACCTTGGAGAGTTTCAAGCTATCGACCAAGACAGTTCGCCTTCTCAGTCGTCTCCCTTGAAGACGACAAAAATGCTTCTGCCTCCATGTCAGAAAGCATCTTGTTGAAAGCAAGAATCTTCTCTTCAAGATTCCTCTCGAGCTCCTTCTCCTTATTTTGCTCAAACTCAAGAGCTTTCTCTATTCTTTCTAGCTTTTAAGCTTGCTCTGCACGAGTAGATCAAAGTTAAAGAAATGAACTAAAAATACATAGTAAATTGGTCAGGTTTACGACCAGTTACCTTGAGTCTTCTTCTCAAAAGCTTCAATGGCTTCCTTATGCTTGAGGGAGGTTTCATTAAATTTGTTCGACCAATTTTTGATCGATCGATCTTTGGCTTTGCACCTCTCCTCAAGTGTGGTTATGACGGTTCCCTTAGCCTTAGTCTCTTTTTGAAATTTCTCCAATTCTGTCAATTATGATAAATTGAGAGTTAAGAAACAACAAAGAACAAAATAACAAAAAGGGAAGAAGAAGTCGAGAAGAAGTACTTACTTTTCAATTAGAAATTTCCTTTTTCCAAAGAAGTTATTCGCTGGGTCAGCACTCCGACCACAACAATGTTTTCCACCATATGCTACAAAAAGCAAAAAATAGTAAACTTCTTTAAGTGTCAGATAAACTCCACAAAAATGCCATAAGAGTGATCGCATGTATTTACCTGGACCGCCTTGTTTGCATGGTTGGAGTAAATAATCCCAGAATCTGTCTTTGATTGACAGTATGAGATCTTCCTCCATCAAACCTCCTCGAATCTTTTATTATCAAATACTTGAGATCGGTTGGGGATGTTATTGGGATGAGGAGACCTCGTAACTAAGGAAGGATTCCTCTCCACACGATCACTGAAGAAAGAAGGAAGCAGACTTGCTCCCTCCTCTTCGGCCACTTTGGTCCCAGTAGTGGGCAGAACTTGCCGGGACACTTCTTCAGTCTCTGCCTCCTTAGATGGGGTCGGAGCCGCCAAGGATTCCTGAGAAGTAGGAGTAGGCACCGGCGCTTCCACCTGCTTGGGGGCTATCTCGATCATCCCTTTCTTAGGGGTTTCCTCCTGAGGAGTACCCTGATCAGAAGTGATCGGAGTACCAGAGGCACTATGAAAACAAAAGAAAGGAAGGTGAAGACTTCATAATACAAGAATATCTAAAGGTATGAATTTATGTAAATTTTTCATTGTACATACCTGGTCTTCTTGGCTTTGAAGTTGAAACGCCCTGGAGAGAAGTCCAGAGCGCTCGCTTTCCTCTTCTTCTTCTCGACCGACTTCACTGGTTCTGTTCCGGTTGGGTTGGTCAGACCCTTCACGCCCTCCGACCGGAGGTCGGAAGTAATTTCCCCGACCACTTGTTCGGAATTCATGGCTTCATCAACACTGGAACACCACAATGACAAATTTAACCAATGACACAACACATACACAATATAATGGGTTCCTGCCCAGTCCAGCAGACTCGACTCAGTTCATCTAGCCCAATTGCAAGCTTAACAATAATCAAATCTTGTGATACACAACAAGTAAACAAATGTTTTGAATTCAATTGCTAAGTAGGCATTAAAATCACTTTCCATTCTGTCATCTGCCAAGCTCTTGTATAATAAAACTACCTTGCAATATGCCAAAATGATGGTAACAGTTTGAATAATGCGAACGATTCAGTACATCTGGTGGTACTCATGATCCTGGTGTGTATAACATAATGAAGAAGCAAGCATCAACGTAACATTGTGATGTGTCGTTTCTATATTTCTCACAATCATATTATGAGCTAAAAAAATGAAATAAGAGTAATAATATATTTGGGTTCAACACATTAGACCCTTTGGGCTCAAATAAAAATGCAACAACTGAAGCAGACATCGGACCTCGAGAGCGAGATTAATAGCAAGGACTCCTTGTCACAATTAGGCACTACATAATGTAAGTATAGCCTATTAAACATTTAGTTAATCACCAAGTAAAAATGGATTGGGAAAAGAAAACAAAACCAACATTACACTCGTATAGTCAGAAGAAGCGATATGTGCTATGAATAAAATGTATCATAGAAGCATTGATTAGCAGAAAGCAAATCACACAATCAGGAATGAGCCAATCTTAATCATAAAGACTAAAACTCACAATCAACTAATCACAGAATTCACATATTTTAAATTGGTTATGGAAACTCAAAAAAATTTAAAACCATCGTGTAAATACGTTGTCACATATATGATTTCTTAGTTTTCCTTTATAATAATGCATCAAATATTCTCAAGATATGGTAAAGCGTGTACTATGGAGACATATATTGTCACACCCACTAAACATACCCTTGAAAATGTTTTTTTCCTTACATCAAACAAATAACCAATCTATGAAGCACGGAAATACAGTTTGAATATAGTTATTTATTCTTTGAGTTGTTCTGATCGCAAACAGATGCTCGCCTTGAAAGTTGGGTGAACTTGGAGCAGCTGCAGTCCCCTAGCTCCAGCTGCAAGGCTTCCCTGTTCTAGCCCATCGGCATTTGCATTTTTCATGGACAATCAAAGACTAAAACATTGTAAGAAACACTTGAGCATCGGTAATCTAGAGGCCAAGAAGCACTAGAAATTTCTAAACCATCTCAACCAAACATGAAGATTTCTACATCCAAAGCCTACTCATTGATGCGCATCTGCATAAATTGAATAAAAAACATGTGACTGATTTATTCTACGGTTTTGGACCTTGAGGTCCATAATGCCACATTCTCACACATAAACCACGTGAAATGAGCCAACTGATGTACCAAAAAGAAGAAGAAGCGAGCATGAAATCAACATGTGTGTACGCTAAAATCAGATTGCACTAAACACGAATGGTAAAGCAAACTTCTCTCTACAATTAGTACATGCAGCTGTTATAGACTAACCAATAATTCAAAACGACACCATGTATTGCCCACTGTTGATCAATGCCATCTGGGAAAAAAGGAGGAAAAAGAGAGTCACGTACCTCTAGCCGCATACCATGAAGCACATTGTTATCCAAAATTCAACCAAGCATATATATGTCTTCAACTTCCGTAAATCGAGTGCAATCCAAGGCAATAGAAAAGGGATAAAACCACACATATCTCACAAGCAGAAAGTAACATTGAATCTATTTTTTTAGAGAAAAGCAATATTGAATCTGAAATGCATTTCTTACCTCTATTTTCCATATCATCCCTCTACAAAAAAGATCACCAAAAGGACACCTCAATGGGCAATCGAGTAGATGCAAGGATTGGAATCCGCCGTGTAGGCGATGAATGCGGGCGATTCTGCAGATCGAGGGTTGCGGGATAAAAAAAAACCAGCGGTTTTTTCCAATTTTCATATGAATTTCAATCAAATTTGAATGAATTCGACCGGAATTTACCGGTAACCGCCGATAACGGGCGATTACGTCCGGAGGGTGCGGGATTTATACCCGGTCCGGTTTCTTGATCCTTGAGTAGATGTATATAGGTAGTGTTGCATCTAAAGTGTAGCATGCAAAAGGAACACCTGAGATTAATTCGAGCTAATTTGATATGATAAAAACTTGCCGGAAATTGCAGTTCATGATAAAAAAATCATCAAGCTGACGCCTTTAGCCTTTTGCAGCTCCAAAGGATCACATTGGCAATCAAGCACCACAAATAGTAGCATCAAAAGGACTACAAAAAATGGTCCATGAAATTACTGGAAAGTAGAAAAGGTAATAACAAACTGACAGTGGGCGGCTATTACATCAGCCAAGAATATTTAAAGCCACTTTTTAGAGACATATGCTCTGTCTAATCTCCAGAGGCACCGACGGTCCTAAATAAATAACAGCACCATCTACATTCCATACCACCCTGAGGATAAAAAGCTATCCAACTCATAAGAAAATACCTTTCTTGGATAAAAGATTTATCTAAACCACTCAAACCCCGCAGCTTTACACCCAAATGTTGCAATTTCCACATACACCAAAAGGGATTTGACCATCCCGGCAACACATTCGTGACAAAGATCGAACAAGCTGCAGTCAAATAGAGAAATCGAGACAAGAAAAGTTATGGAACGCGGACAGTGCCGTGCCTCTTGCTGGCCCGGCCGACAAGATCTATCTGGCCACCTCTAAGTACGAGTAGCGCTTAAAAGTTAAAACTCTAAATTTTGGGTTATTCCATTGATTGTGTTGGTTTAATTATTGAGTCAAACAAATCGAACAGTGATTTCCATCGAATGCTCACTTGTTTGACAACAAGAGACTAGTTTTCACACAGATATTTTTCCTAAGTAATTGGTACTTTCATCTTTGGTTATCTTTAATGGGATAACTCAGTGACTGCCTGATTATTTCTTGTTCCTTTTCTGATCACCTCCTCCTACTCTTTAACCAAACAAAACCACAAGATCCATGACTACCTTCACACCCCGCCTCTCACTCTGCACTCCTCGCTCTCTTTTTTTCAGGGTCACCGAGGAGGCAAAAGCTGGGCAGAGTTTCACACACTCCAGCACGAGCTGACCAGCCAAAACAGTCCAACACCACCAGTACCCATAACATATCAGAACAACACAACAATTTACTCCCAAAATACATAAGCCTCTTCCATATCTTCATCAGCACATGATTCTGCTGATCGCCCGGCCCCAACCTGCTGATCTGTTGAACGCTTCACTCGCCACACAGGCAGACACCATCTTTGCACCCTGCACAGTGGCTCGTGTTCCTCCACCTCCTGCAGCGCCGCACACTAGTGATCATAAGGTGGATATTTCTTGGTGCATTGCACCCGAATACACAGCACACAACATTACATATACTAGACAGGATAGCGCGCCACGCTGCGATGCAGTAATTTTCTGATAGAGTGTTGTGCGGTTTTGAGAGAAAAATATCTTGTAATGGATGAAATCTGAAAAGAAAAACACCCCAAAGTCCTAACAAGAAAGCAATATTACTAGACTTTACAATAGATGGAACAAAAAAAAAGAGCATACATAATGATACTATGATAGGCACCGCAAGAGACAATTCCCATCGGAACACAAATCCAAAACATGGATTACGATCATGATTATGTCCGTAAAAGAAAATTAGACCAAACAAACAAACATTTCTCCTCAATGCTTCAATTATATGACCTGGCAATTAAATAGAATCTAGCCTTAATTATACAGGTATTCAATCAATAGAGAGCAAGGCTCAATTAATTTATATTAGCTGCCGCTAGATTTTTTGCTTCAATAATACCGATCGAGGTCATGAAACATGCTTACTTTTTAACATTGCGCTTGTCTGCTTTAAACCATAAGATTTACATATAGTCTCGAAAGGCTAGGGAAAAGAAGAGAGATAGAAACCCTGAAGAAAAAAGACAACGCTAGTCATGCATGGAAATGATCGCGCCGATTGCAAATGACCTTGAGCACGCTATTTTAATTTTAATCTGGTGATGCATGCCATGGATCAGTACCCTGCTAACAAAAAACACGAAATAGCGGAATTGGTAAAGCTACCATCCTGTTATACACACTGAGAAGAACCAATGCCTCAGTGGAAGGCACAGTCCATATTAACTTAATTCCATGTAAGATCTTGTTGGAATTAATCTTGACTTTTGTATCTACTTGGTAGTAGCAGCAGCATGTAGTACAGGAAATGCATATATTAGTTGTATGTAGTGCTATACTAGGTTAAGTGTAGTACCGGGTCTAGTGCATAGGAGGAAGTCGGCACGTTGCATGGTGTTGATCCAGTCCTACTGAGTCTACTACATGCAGTTGGAGGCCCATCATCTAGTCGTGTTAGTGACCGATAGGATCATGGCGTGCATGCAGGAAATGTGAGTTATAGTTCGTGGCTTAGTGGTGTTGTGCGTGCAGTGTCTAGTGGCTTGCATGGCCTAGCATGTGTATAAATATGTACTTAGTCATTGTATTCGTCGAGTTGGGTAGCTAATAGAACAAGCATTTGTGCTCAGTTGTTCTACCGAGTTCTTCCACTCCACCGTGCAAGTGTGTGTTCAAAGCCATGAGCGAGTGTTCTCCTGGGTGAAGCTGACAGATCTTACCATATCTTGATCACCTAGAATGACCAAACAGCTTTCTACTCAAAATCTACTAACAACAATTGAACTTAAGATGAACATCATGGGCTCTCTTAAATGTTAAGCAAGAGTTACACAACGAAAAGGAGGAATTGGTCGCAAATACAGAATTAGTAGGGATCAGCCTCAGTGCAAACATACAAACATCATATAAACTGGACAAAACTTATATGGGCATTGCTAAACTGGACAAACACATGGGCATTTCCTGATATAATCAATAGAACAGCAGAAGTTGAATACGCAAAATTGAATTTCTTTTTACAGGAGACAGTTTTACATCCTAGATCTTTGTGGCTCAGGCCATCAATGATAAGACTATCAACAGAAGCATAAGAATGAAAATGTACGAGTGGTGCCTAGGTATCATTTTAAAGTTCATGGCACACTACCAGACACTCATCAATCCATACGTGAGGAATCAAGCACTTTATAACATCCGCATTTTCAATCCATTGTGGTTCCATATATGACATTATGCTGTATCAGGTAACAAAACAATTTCTCGTATTCTTGAATGGAACGATTAACAACGTTTCAAAGCACATATGAAAAATCAAACCACAAAACACTTTCAATGAACTAGCTTGCTGGAATTTTCAGTCAAGGAACCATGCCTAGCTACAACAGTAAGTTTAGAGAATTGATTGACCTAATGTCCTTTTTGTAGGAAAGGGTTTCAACCTCTCCATTCCAATTTTCAAGTCCTCAGTCCTCACAATTGGCTCTGGGAGGTGTTTTCCCTGTACAAGCAGCACCATAAGCATCTGCAAGCCCAGGAACATTCTTTTTGTAACGGTCAATGAACTTCTCTACAAACTTTTCCTCAATCACAGAGACCGCAGCGTAAAAGTCAACATCCTTCTTCATCAGCCCCTTCGCCTTCAGAAGCTTTATGACATAATGCCGGGGCCTCAGCCGCATCTGCAAGCTATAGGCGAGCATTGCCGGCCTGTGAATGACGTACTGAGGCTCCAGCCCAACCTCCACCTTCAGAAACTCCAGTGTGCCGCGCAACTTGCCCTCTGAGACATGCAGAACGGATGGCAACTTGCAAACCATAACGCACAGCTCAGCATCAGAGCATCCAATAGCCCTCTTCAAGAAATCCATTTTTGCAGTGATTGTCCCGGGGCTGAGCCGGTAGGCGGTCTGCAGTGCATGCCTGAACATTCCCGAGTGCCGTGGTATACCCAGCTTCTCAGCACGTGCCACGATTTCCTCCACACGCTCGGGCTTCGAGGTGAGCAGCTGCGGGACCAAGACGAAGGCCTTGGCAACATCACAAGGAGTTAGGCCGCACTGCTGCAGGAACGCCAAATTGGGCTTGACAACATTCTCGAGGTTCTGAAAGAGGAGGTGGGGGTTCCTTCTGAGGGCGGTGTGCACCTTGTCGTAGGAGCCTAGAAAGGAGACGTAGAACGCGAGGCGGGAGATTTCGACGGGGTGGACAAAGATGCTGGGGACGATGGTAATGAGGCGGGAGACCTGGGGAGGGGAGAGGCCGATGTCACGGAGCAGGGCGAGGCGGGGGGCTAGGGTTTTGTCCACCCTGCAGCGGAGGAGCCGCGGGAACCTGGAAATGGCGGCGGCGACGGCGGCTTCTCCGAGGCCGACGTCGGCGAGGAAGGCGCGGACGGCGTCGGCATTGGAGGGAGACTTAGTGTTGTTTGATCTCAGGAATAAGAAATAGATTTTAAGAAAACTAGTTTTAGGAGAATTTTTAGTAAAACTGGTTTTAAGTTGTTATTCTGTTAAGATGAATTTATAGATTACTTTGTTTGAATCTAAAAAATTAAAACAAGCTTTCACAAATTTTGTGTTTTGCTAAAAATATATTTACGCTTAAGGCCTACTACTGTTGCTTAGCTTTCACCGATTAACTCACTCACGGATTCCTCAATCTGTAAGTGAATCATCTTCGCAAATAAACTAGTAGTAAACGAGCACAATAGCCGGCCAAAGAGGAGACCCGTGGTGCTCTCGCGCTTGCATGCCAGCCAGACAGGGACATTTGTGCCGTTGTTACTTGTCACAGACGTCGTCCAGAAAGCGATGTGCCTGGTGAATCCGGTCGTTTTGGCATCCAACAATCGGTACGAGTAAACCGCCCTGAAGGCTGAAGGACAGATGGATACAGAGTGGTCGTGGCCGGCCAAATCTCGCACGGCGAAATCATCAGCCGCCGCCCTGTCTTCATCGTGCCGCACCGAACGTCTTGTACGGAGGCCGAGCGGCGCCACGTGGAGCCGCTGGTCAGCAGCCACGTTAAACGCAGAGAAAATCACGCCAGGACGCGCCGTTCGGCGACTGGACGGGCATCAACCATCAAGCTATCATCAGCTGCGTGCAGATTTTTGTCCGATGATGCAAAGTTACCACGCACATTGTGAACACAAGCAGAATTGCTCATGCAGAAGCAGTCTGCTATGGCGAAGGCATCAAGTTGAATCAGCAATGAAGTTGGAATCCAATGATCAATTCATCAAATCAAACTACACACATAATAGGGTACGTTCTTGACTCCACAATCTTACGAGATGAGTATATGGCATACACATGGAATGCACAAAAACTGCGAGCTAAATAGAGTAAATACACCCATAGACAAGCCATCAGACCAACGCATGTCCAAAAAACAACCAGCTAATACTATGAGACGAGCAGGCCTGAAATATAAGGCTAGGTGACAACTAGAAGCACTTCCCGTGGACAATAGCCGGACCTGATTCTTCATACTCCGCCCTTGAGATCCACATCTGCAGAGGGGGAAAAACCCTTATGTCAGAACTCGGAACTTCTCGAACACACCAAAATAATTAATTCAGAATAACTATTGGAGAACTTTGGCCTTCAAAAAAAACACTATTGGAGAACTTTGTATTACCTGCTGGAGTGTGCTCAGAGATGCAAGGATTGATCCTCCAATCCAGACACTGTACTTCCTCTCTGGCGGAGCAACAACTTTGATCTTCATGCTACTCGGAGCGAGCGCTGTGATCTGTTTGCTCATGCGGTCAGCGATGCCAGGAAACATTGTAGATCCACCACTGAGAACAATGTTGCCAAGCAGGTCCTCTCTGATATCAACATCACAGTTCATGATGGAATTGTAGGTTGTCTCATGGATGCCAGGAGCTTCCATACCAATGAGAGAAGGCTGGAACATGACCTCTGGGCATCCGAAGCGCTCTGCGCCTATGGTGATTACCTGCCCATCAGGCAGCTCATAGCTCTTCTTAACTGATGAGCTGCTCTTCGCAGTCTCAAGCTCCTGCAACGCCCGAGAGAGGGAGGCGACGGAATGCTGCGTCGGGTACTACAACGTTGAGCCGAACGAGTGCGACGGCGAGGAGGGCAGCGACGGTAGCGCAGACGAGCAGCTGTTCGAGTGGGCGTCGATGGAGGAGAGCTGCGCGAGAATGTGGATACACAAAACTCGTTTTCTGAAAAACATGGTGGAGTCGTTTTCCACAAAACTAGTATTTTGAGTTTTAGCAAAGACCAATTTTTGTTACGTTGGTTTTATCCTTTCCTCCCAAACATGCTTTTAGGTTGTTAGGTGCTTAAACGTGTTTAGCAAAATCTAGTTTTGATAAAACTCGAGATCCAAACAAGCCCTTAAGGTGGGGGAGGTATTTGGAGGCCTTGCGGGCTTGCGCTGGGGTGAGGCCGCAGGTGGCGACGAGGTAGTCCTCGGTGACGAATTGGGCGGGGGATGTGGCAGCGGTGGTGGAGAGGAGGAGGCGGTGGAAAGGGGAAGCGGCGCGGAGGGCAGAAAGGAGGCGGAGCATCGCGGCGGGGAGCAACGTTCCGCACGCCGAGGCGTGTGCCGCACTGCGACTAGGGTTTAGTTCAGGACTCAGGGCTCAAGATGTCAGGAGGCAGGACCTCGTCCAGTTCGTGGGGAGACGGCGCGGCCCGTCGAGAGTCGAGACTGTAAGTAAATCCCATCACACCACCTTTAGATCTAGAGGCAGCCAAATAGACGATCCAGGCTCGGTATAGGTCTATCTAGATATAGATCTGTTTAAATTCTATCGCACCACCTTTAGATCTAGAGGCGGCTAAATGGATGGTCCGGCCCGGTTCGGCATAGGCCCATCTAGACACAAATCTGTTTAGTCCGTTACTTAAACGGGTCATGTCATGTTAGCCTATAGACTAAGGCACCAACTCTAGCACAACACAATAGGTTGTCGGGCCGGTGTTGACTCATTTATCCTGTTTGATATAGAGAAAAATGTATAAAAAAATCCAAAAATATTAATAAGCGCAGTGTTGCAGCGGCACATGTATTCGTCAAAAGGAGCTACAGCTGGGCAAAAGTACCAGCGACACATTTGTTGCCCACGTCCAAGAGCTCCTGGGTGGTGCACGACAAGCAGCGCTTGCCCCCTGTGTAGGCAGCCATGGCCGCACCGCACATAATACCTTGGGCCACCGCCTGTCCTCTTTGTCGAACCCACGGTGCCGTCAACTAGGGTTCGACTTCCATGACTCGTAGAGCCGCCGCGGGGTACTGAGGGGGAGGAAGATAGAAATGAAGGTAAGCAACTGCACTGTTACTGTTTTGGGCCGCCGTGAGTTCATTTCGTGAGCTAGCGCAAAAGAAGTACAATGTCGCATGTGAGCTACTACTGTTTTGGTACTCGATGTTTTTCTGTCTATCCGTGGGCTTTTGGGGAATTTCCCAAATTGATGAACCAAAAAATTAAAAATAAATAAATAAATAAAAGGAGGCTTGTAGGGCCCACCTGTCAGGATTGTGTGGAGGAGGCGTGGATCCTTATCCCTTGGCCTCTCTGCCGTTTCCTTTGGTTGGTGCTTGACTCTTGATTGCTCTTCTGGAGTCAGTTGGGCTTCTTGGCTGATTTTGTTTTTCGGTTCTTGCTCTCGCGATGGAAGAGGGACCCTAGGCGGCGACACCCAAGAGGCATAAACTGTTGCGCGCGATGCACGGAGGCAGTTCGTAGCAGCCGGTGTCGGATCCCTGGGTCTCCCTCATCAAAGGGGGAGCCTCCTAGCTGGCTTTCTAGAAGGAAAAAAAAGATCTAGCAGTAAGTCCTTTGCTTCATCTTCTATTCTAGGTTGTGTTTTGCTCTTGAGGTTTGGATGTTCTTGTGACATCTTGATCTACTTGTGGCATTGTCAGTTAAGAGATCGCTTCTCTGGTCCTTGCGCACTTGGTGACTCTCGTTTGGAACCCTTCTTCGTGTGGGTTCTAGAGGGGATTCGGGACTCTTGCGTTCCTGGATTGGTTGCGGATTGGATCGATTCGATTATTCTGGAGTGAAGGGGAGCATTCCTTTGGTGGTGCTCGGTGAGTGCTTCGATCAGAGCATTTGCTTGGTGTTCTCGTGCGGCATCCTTCCTGCTTCCTCATCTTCGCCCTTGGTGTGATCCGTGGGTGGAGTTTGGCACTGTATCTCCATTGACCCTGTCCTTCACCGCGCCACGGTGGGGCGCTAGGTTTTCTGGGTCAGCGCTTCTCAGCGTGCCTTGTCGGTTGTTCTTCTAGGTAGCTTTGAGTGCTAATGGCTCTGTGAGCATTTCGACATTGCTCAATTCGGTTGATCCTTTGCATTTGTGTTGTACTAGGAGTTCCTTCATTCAGTGATAGTTAGACTCTAGTACTGGAAGAAGTGCAAAGTGATAACAGTGGATTTGCAATTTGCTCTGTGATGTTCATGGCCATATTCTGATAATTGTTTCAATAACTAATTCAGTCTTTTGAGCTCTATAATTGAGGTAGCTACCTGTTGTACTTGTCTGTTCCTGTTATTACTTTCGGTAGTAGTCAAGAGCATTGGATCATTTTGTTCAGTGGATTAATTAGCTACTAATCTGCTCTATTTGTCTGATCTTGTGTTGGAAAAAGGCCTCAAAGGCTGAACATTGAATCTGTGCTCCTTTTGCTCGAGCAGTTCTTCTCTGATCTCTTTACTGATATTAGTTTTGATTCTGTGATCTTGCAATCTATTTAGCTTCTGCTAGCCAGTTTGGTTTATATATTCTGACCCAGAATTTCTTTGGCAGTCAGTTAGCTGTTACAAGAGCTCGTAGTCTGAATCTTAGTTATCTGATTCATTTTGTGAAGTATATTAGGCTTAAGGGTTGTGATGGCAAGGACTATGTCCTATGCAACTAGCCTACTGAAAGCACTCTTTAACATCAAGAATTTGAGCTTTATGCTATTTTATGGTGTTCTACTGATATTTATGATAAGCATATTATTGCCTTTAGATGGCTTGAAAGATTTTCATGGGTACATGTTTTTGTGGCCATTTAAAATATGCTGGTTCCATGCTTTATTGCTGGTAATTAACGCAGGACATTTTTCTGAAAGTTTGCTAAAACTGTGTTTTATTCAACAGTTTTCTCATGCCTCAGTGATCAGAGAAGGACATTATTTGCATCTCATAACCAATTGATTAGCTGCATACCTTAGGGAAGCGCATTTATCTGTACACCACGTCCTTAAACTCATTCAGATAACCCTACAACCAAAGACAGCAGAAGCGCAAAATATTTTTAAACCTGACAAGACCAAAAGCTTAAAAGCCATTCAAAATCTAAGCTTACGAAAGGAGCCAGGACAAATATCACATACTAAACATGCCACTGCCTGGGAACACCATGGAGCTTGAATTGATTGACCTTCATTGACCTGAATTCATTGGCCTGTGACTGGAAAGGAGCCGCCAAGAATAAAACTACTTAATTTTGCCTGATCAAATAAAGAAGTCTGGTGAGTATGCATCCCATCAGATGCAGTTAACTATCGATAACCTACTGTTGTAAAGAGCAACCCTTCTTTTCAAATCAAAATATGGTTGCAAACGTGTGATAACATATAAAACAATTGCCGATTTCACACTCAATGTATTGAAAAAAAGTCTACAATGGATCTGAAATAGCTCAACTCATGATCCAAGCCAATATGGACGGTAAAAGCACAATTGTGCCAGACAACACTTCCAAGTTAACATATCATGTATAAATTTCTGCAGGGTAAGTATCCACAAACTCTACGATATTTATTAGCCCTGACATGTATCTGATTTGTGTATGTATCATCCTTTAAAATATGGATAACAACATGATTTTGCTTGTATATGTCCATTGGCCAGCACAATGACCAAGCCACATGAAATCCCCAAAATAGAAGTAGCATCTTTTAAAATTCAGTGGACATCTACCAATATGCATTCATGTGTAGCTTCACAGCGCATGTGGACCATATAACATGCATCATGAGTTTCTGTGAACAGAAAATAGCCGTGAGATTTATAGGAACAACAGGCAATTTTACCTCACATCTATGCAATGCATTTCAATGACCTGATTGTCATCACACACCAATTGACATGATGGGGGAAGCTCCCAGGTGTTAGAAACGGGGCGCGGGGGAGTTAAGTTTAAGCGACTGATGTCCGAGGTGCAGGTCAGCAATCAACAGTAATCCATGTCAGCGTTAGAATATGGATAAACAACCTACCCTTTATTAGGCAAATTGAAAAAAAAAACCTAGCGCTACCAAACAAGCCCCCCTCTCCTCCTTCCTTCCTCCTTGCCGCCGTCGGCGATGGCCGCCGGCCGGCCAACGGCGGCAGTGGGGCTCCTTCTTCTCAGTGGTGGTGTTTGATCTGCATCGCGCTCCCGACGCCTGATGTCTGTCCGCCGATTTCCAACGGTGTGGACTTTCGTCGGAGTTGGATCTAGGGCTCTTCTCCGATGACTCGTCTTTGGGCGTGGCGATCCGGTGCCCTTCTCTGTTGGCTTCTTTCGGCGGCGCAGCTTCGTCGATGGCATGACGATGGAGGTAGCGCGGTGCAAATCCAGATTTAGCGCAGTTGGTAGAGATCTCAACGGTTCGGTGACGGTGGCTTGTGCGGCGCTCGACTCCTCCCTGGTGGACGGTTTTTAACCGGCCGACACGTGGGCTGCGGTGGACGTCGCCTTCCTTTGGTGCTGGCAGAGGTTGGCCGTTGGGGATATTGCGGACGTTGTCTTAGCGATATGGCCTTCACTGGTTGGATCCAGTGACGAGGTCATGCTGTGGCATGGTCTTGGAGCGCTGGTACCTTCGATCCGGAGTGAAAACTCTTGATCTAGTATTCGCTGGTTGGATCCGGCAACAACGTCGATCTGAGCGGCGTTACCTTCTTGAAGGTGTTGCTTTGGAGAACCGGTACCTGAGCTCCAGAGTGAAAACTTCTGATCTGACCTTCGCTGGTTGGATCCAGCGACGACGACGTGAGTCGTATCCCTTCTTGGAGATGTCGCTACAGAGACTGGCTCATCATCATCTCTTTGCTGCGCAGCTGCTGTTCGCGTGTGGACGATCTTCCGGTTGGTACTGGAGGTGGGGCTAGGTGGTCTTTTTTTTTAGGCTAGCCTTTGCATTACAATTTGTTTGTCATTGCTGGCTTTTGGCCGTTTTTTGTTTTAAACTTTTAGCTGATAGTGGTGTAATGGCTGTGTGCATCCCTAGTTGGTGAAGAGGCCGGGAGTTGTACTTCTACTCCCTCCGTTCTTAAATATATGACGCTTGACCAAGCGTACAGTCAAACTTATCTAACTTTGACTAATAATATATGAAAAACTATTTAAATTGATCATGAGTGAATAGTATCATTAGATTTGTTATGATAAATATTTTCATAATATAATAATTTTGTAATTTTTTACTAACAAAATCATATGAAAAGTAATAATCAAAGTTATATAAATTTGACTGCACACTTGGTCAAATGTCATGTATTTAAGAACGGATGGAGTATTATCTAAAACTAGGCAAATTTAAATAAAAATGGATTGGGACCTGAACAGGAACACGAGTCTTACAAGTTCTAGCATTCACCTCACCACCTGCGACATGACAAACACGATAATATAAAAGCATCTCAAGCCATCGGAGTACCATACTACGATTCAAGAAATAGCAGTTGGATAAAATGAAAATGAAATACTACAACACTGAACTGAATTACAAGAAGCACAAGTTACATGTCGACAACAAAAAGGACTATGAAGTGCTTGAAGAAAACCTATAGGCAGTCCAACACAAATAATTGGAATTTTCGTCAACAATGAGAAGCTGTTATACAGTTAATAATAAATACAGGTTAAAGAAAATTCCCTTGTTTAATACTAAACTAGCTTGTAACTGTACATAAGAATTTTGCAGATGAATTAGAGTACTACCTAAATTATGAACCAACTGGGGATAAAAGCAGCAGCTTATGGAGCCGGTATATCATATTATAACTCTCTAAATATTTATCAAAAGAACAAAACAGAAGGAGTACATCAACCAAAACCTTCAACTGCAATATTTCGCTACGACTGCAGCAAGGAACTCTGGACCTGCAATACAGAACACTCCAACCTTGCAGATGGAACTTTTCATTCGAGTTGCTCCAAAGACAGGAGGGGTTAGGAACATGATATTGTGAGAACCCGCGTAATTAAACTAAACTAATCAACAATAATCGGTAATTAGCTTAATTAAAAATTCATTAAATAATTGTAAAGCATAATCTCAGTAATCTTTTAAATCGTATAATTAACACTTTGAACTTGGTAATTAAACAAATATCATTATTCACATCACAATTATACAACAGTCCATTTACAAAACCGAGTTAAAAATATTACAATCCAATGCTTAATGTATAATTAATATTTCAACCCTTTTACAAACATCAATTACAATAAATAAGTAAATTACAAACGAAGGTGCTTGCATTCATTTGACCGAAGGTTCATTGTCACTCCATCTAGCCATCCTTCGTCTTTCCTGTCGTTCAACCAATAGCTCAAAGGAGTAGTTAATAAAACCGAAATCAGTATTGCTAGCTAGGATAGAGGAGAATGATTGCCGTCAGTATACCCTGAGTTCAATGGGTCTTCCGTACTAACCTAGGAGAGCTGGTCCCTCGATCGCCAAGATAGCCTGACCCATCATAGTAGTCGGCATCTGTGGTAACCAAGATATCCAAACCAACCTAAGCTAATAGGCAACCGTAACTTTTGGGGTTTGTCATCATTCGGCGTCAGGGAAGCCAACACCCACATTGTTTCTATTACCTCAGCCGCAACAAAGCCCAACAATGTATTCCCATTCATATGCGCCCTCTGTTTAAAACATCATTGGGCCATTGAATCCAACGCCCACAGTATTTAGTTCTGATCAAGCGGAAAGCCCACAGAGGTAACCATATTGCCCACAGCATCATCATTTCAGCTCATATGCATCACAGGAGAGAGCAGCCAAGAATAGGAAGCAACAGGAAGGAAGTAGATAAGGCTATGGTAAATATGAATAGGAAAGCAGTAAAAATGAAATTACCACATGAGGATAGGATCAAACCCCAGGAGGATAAGACCATCCCACAGCCCCAACATCCTCATTCTCACCATTTGGTCACAATAGGAAGGGAGCAGCCAGGAGCCAGCCAAGAACAACCAGGAGGAACCAGGAGCACCAGGAGGCGCCCCAACCCACAGCCACCACCCAACCTTTGGAGCAGAGGGGAAAGGGAGCAAGGAGCACCAGAAGCTGGCACTGCAACCTGCTCCCCATCCCCAAAACCCTAGCAGGAGGTAACCCATCTAATCTCAACTCATTCTAATCATCCATTAGCGTTCAATCGAATCATCAGTCATCAAGTAACTACTCCCATCCACCCTCAGTATATTCAAGTCATCACAGAGCAGAAGGGAGGGTTGAGAATCATCAAGCATAGGAGGGGGCTAGTACCTTAGTGAGCATCGGCCAAACCACCTCCAAACCACCACCATCACCTCTCTTGTGCATCATCTAGAAGCAATCGAACCACAGTTAACTTTGCATACCATTCAAGCACCAACAAGCAAATCAATTAAAACAACTAAGTAAAAGTCAAGTTGCAGTAAGGGGGTTAGGAGAGGGAGAGAGGTATCGAGTGGGAAGCGAGAGAGGAACATGGCGGCCGTGACAGGTAGGCAGTGGCAGCGATGGCCGAGGAGGGCAGTGGCGAGTCATGCAGTCTGCCGAGGGCTAGCAGCGGGGACCGGAGCGGAGGGCCTAGGGCGAGCACGGGCCCAAGTCGCCGCAGCCGTGGCCGACCTCGGCCAGCCGGACTCGAGGAGGCGGCCTGGCATGGCGTCTGTGGCCATGGCGGACCGGGGTGGAGGGCGAGCGGCGGCATGAAACAAGGGAGAGAGGAAGCGGTGGATCCGACCGGAGGAGAGAGGAGGCGGAGGAGCCGGGGAGGCGGCCGGTGGGAGGGAACCCCATGGCGGCGGCTTCGAGGATAGGGTGAGGCGAGAGAAAAAAAGAGATGTGAGGAGAGAGAGTAGATAGATTAAAAGGAGTGGCCGATTGAGTATTAAAAAGAAATTAGGGATTAAGTGAATTAAAAGGAATTAGGGTTAGAGTAAGTTTGAGATTAGAAATTTAAGTGCTATTTGTGAGTGTATTTAGATTAAGCCGATAATCTCATTGTTAGCTTTTGTTTAGATAGATTGGAATAATTAAGATAATTGCAATTTAAGCTTAGTTTAAAAGTGAAGTTTTACCCTTGAACTAATTAAAATCAATTAGAGGTTGAGTGGCGTAAAATTTGCTAGAGTTGCTAATATTAGGTCTTGTGTAGCTTTTCCGTCGTTCTTTAGATCGTGTGTATCTTAGTCCTAACCCTAGAGCCGTTATCCGAAGCAATGATGGCAGGGAGTGTTAACATGGCGATAGCCGAAAAAGGTTTATTAACGCACAAAATCCACTAATGAAAAGAATCGTCTAACTAATATACATTTAGTAGCACCAAAATGTCACTAAGTATTTACTTAAATATTTATTATCCGTTTAAATCGCATATTTGCGTGAAGCAGAGCAGCCGCGGCGGCGAGAGTTGAATCGGATTTTATCGACGATGAGCTTTACTACTCTTTTGAAGGCAAGCTACTTTCTTGTTCATTAATATAGCTATATTAATTGTAAACATTATCTTATTCTATCATATATGTATTGCATTAAAATGATTTCTCAAAAACTCAAATCAAATAAATGAGAGGAAGGTAAGAAAGATGAGCAAGATGTTAGATATGACAAGAGATGAGAAATAAGAAATGAGAGTAAAGCGAGTAATAATATGGTGGTAAAGGGCCCTTGGTCAGGGAAGAAAGAGGGCAAGAGGTGGGACCCTTTACATATGGTTATAATATAAGGACAAACAAAACTCTTACTCGGTCGAGACCGTAAATTGAGTACCAACCATTTTCCCGTTGTTCGACGGGCAGAAAATGCTACCTGGTTACGTGATTTCGCTCTCCACAACGGGTATGTATTTATGTGTGAGTGTGGGGTAAGAAGAGATGCTATAAGCACTAGGTGGAGTGTTGGGTGCGAAGAGGCAGAATCGGCCCAACCAACATTACCTGAACTCGGTGGTGGCAAGGTCAAGACCGATTTAAAAGTAATGGGTGGAGAAAAATATTCACGTAACACGGAAAGCGTTACGTATTACGGACTGAAGTCGCATCAAAGGAAATGCGATGTCCCCGGTTTAAAGAGGGTTCGAGGATAGCTATGGGTAAAGTGGTACAAGCTGCTGTGATGCTATAAAATCATGAATTCATGCCGGTCTCTGGATTGGAGTCTCTCAGGAACCTTTGGGGTCTATTTTCTCTCCGAGTAATCAAGTAGTCTTTTCAGAATAAAATCTGCAACCTAATGTTTTAATGTTTATTTTCAGAATAAGAGAAGAGGTAAGAATGTTGCTAAGGACGAAAGTTAGAATCATCATTTGCATCTTAGCTACTAATGCTTCTTGAGTACACTATAGTACTCACTCTTGCTATCTTTCCTTGCTTAGACCCTATCTCTGCGGGAGCAATCCCGAGTGGGAGGAGGGTTTTGCGAGTTCGAGATGATGCTACAGGTGATGAGGGCATTTCGTTGTGAGCAAGGCGAGAGGACTTCTCTTTTGACTCGTGGGATGAGTAGTTCGTTGGAGAGACCTAGATGGCAGACTCTGGGGGAAAGTGTTACCTCCCCTCTTTTGTTGTAAATAAATAAATGTATTTAGAATCTTAGTCTGTTGTGGCTACTGTTGTAATAAAGGAACAGTTTCTATCTTATTGTTCTGCTGCGTAACTCTGGTAATGGCTTACTATTCGTTGGAGCAGTGTTCTACTGGGCAAATGAATAGTAATCCGTATGCTTAAGTGTGATTACCTCCTGGGTAATGACACGGGGCTCCGCAGATATCTTACCAACCACTGGTACCTTTCTTTCTGTCCATCCACACATCAGGCAACCGATCAACATGTTAATTTAAATGTTCTTTTGAGTTAAACCTAACGATTTTCAGATATAATTGATAGAGCAAAAGGAGTACATTACGCAAAATTGAATTTCTTTTTACAGGAGACAGTTTCACGTAAGCATATGAATGTCCCAGAGAATGTATTAGTGGTGCCAAGCTATCATTTTTAAGTTATGGTACACTACCAGAAGCTGACCAAACAATATGTGAGGAATCAAGCACTTCAGAAAATACGCATTTTCAATTCAGGGTGCATTTGTGGTTCCATACAAGACAGTATGCAGTAGCGGGTGACAACACAACTTCTGCTATTCTTGAATGGAATTACTAACAACGTTTAAAACAACATATGAAAAATCAAACAACAGAACACTTTGAATGAACTAGCTTGCTGGAATTTTCAGTCAATGAACAATGCCAAGCTACAACACTAAATTAAGAGAATTGATTGACCTCATGTCCATTTTATAGGAAAGGGTTTCCTTGATGTCATCAGCCAACATAGAAGTGTAACATCCTAATTTTCGCTTCTTTTTAGAGTTTTCAAAATTAAAAAGAACTATTTTAATTTTTTTGAATTATTTAAAGCTTTATTTGAATTTTCAGAAATAAAAACAATTTAATATGAATATATCAAACTTGAATTAAATTCAAAACTGATTTATTTGAGTTCCTATGGTTCCAATTTATTTTCTGGATTTTTCTTGGATTTTTCCAGGTTCATTTGCTATTTATTTGAGCTTTTTTGGATTTCTTGTATTTTCTAAAATTCAGAAATCCTCTAAAATCCTCAAATTTTCTCTCGGGCCGAATCTCTTTTTCCCCGAGCCATCTTCCTTCCTTTCCAGCCCAGCCCGCTTCTCCCTCTCCCTCTCTTTTTCTTTTTCATTCTTTTTCTCCTGCCCGAGCCGACCTTTCGGCCCATCACCTGTGCCTTGGCCTTCTCTGCCTCTCCTCTCTCTTTCTCTCCTTTGCCGGTCTTGGGCTGCCCGTCGGCCCCCTCTTCCTCCTCGTGCCTGTCTCCCCCTCGTTGCCATGAACGCCCTTGAAAGCTCATCAAGGCGACGGTTTCTTCCCTGTTTCACGTGCACTCTAAGCCATTGAAAGCCATGTTCTCCACCGCACTCATCTCGGCCATTTCCCCTCGAGTTATTTCGCAATTACGTCGCTTTAACACCCACAGCCGCTGCACTCCTCACCGCTGTTTCTCCTCCTTCGTGCCCTCCTTGCCCTATAAAAGAAAGCACCGTGAGCCCCTCCTCTCTCTCAAATCTTAGCATCTCTCTTCCTCTATCCTTGCTGCAATTGACGGTTTTCCTCGTTAGATCCTGAACTGCCACAGCCATTCCCGTCGCCGTTGGTGGAGCTCCAACGACATTGTCCACTCCATCGGCATCGTTGTCGTGACCCCAGTCGTGTCGTCGCTTCTTCCTCTGAAAGCATCTAGGCCCCTAAAAATTGTTTTGGAAATTAATGATAATACGTGAATATGGGATTAACGTGTTTATTGAGTATTTACAAGGTTTAGTCCCATTGGTGAACTTGATGACGTAAAGATGCATGCTAAAGGACAACATGAAGATCTACATGGCTTGAAGACAAGGTACAAGTAGTCTAGGATCCTTTTTATGTTTTACCGGTCTTAGGAGAATTAGTTGGAAGACCGGATTGTAGGTTAAATATCGTACTATTAAGAGGGATCATGGCTAGTAGCTTGGTAGCATGTTCTTGTGCCATATGGATCAATTTAGGATCATGCATGCATTTGAATTTAAACTTGAAATTGAATTTGAGAGCTTTAAGTGCATTTGTCATAAATCGGTAGTACCACAGTTATAATGGCGGTTGTCAAGCTTAGTGCTGATATGACCGCGCTTTATAGCAGTAATACCGAATTTTGAAGGCATCGATAGCCCGAGCACTAATGCGGTATGACCGGCTCTTTGAGCGGTACTACCGCATTGCGGTCGTTCTAATTTTTAGTTGGCGGTTCAATAAAAATAGTACAAGTGCATTTTGGCTCAGAAACTCTCTTTGATAATCGGTCGTACCGCGTCTAAGAAACGGTTGAACCGCGCTGCAGTTGTACCGATTTTTCTAAGGCGGTACGTATTTTCCAGAGAGCATGTAATTTCAGCATTTTGGAAACCCTACGATCGGTTGTACCGCTCGTCAATGCGGTACGACCAGGCGATGCGGTTGTACCGCACTTTGGTTGGCGGTCGTACCGCACGGAAAAATTCCAACGGCTATGTTAGAGTATTAAATGCCACCGTTCTAGCCGTTACAGTGCTCTGACTAAAATCTGGTCGTACCGCAATCTAGTTGCCGGTCGTACCGGATTTCGCTAAAAGTTGGGGATTTGGTCCCCAACGGTCATAAGTGTTGGTGGGGGTTATAAATACCTCCCAACTGCTCAAGGACTAGTTGCTAGTGTTCATTTAACATCCTTAGAGCCTTGAGAGCCTTGTGCATTCACTCAAACACCAAAATTCCTTTGTGCATCATTGTGAGGTGGTTGAGTTCATTCAAATGCATCCATTCATCCTAGTTGATCCTATTGCACTTGAGCGCCATCAAGCGAAGGTCATTGGTTTGTTACTCTTGGAGTTTTGCCAAACTCCTAGACGGTCTTGGCGGTGGAGTACGGTGATTTCTTCAAGAAGATTGTGAAGAGGCCCGGTGCAAGCTTGTGAGTGGTTTGGTGTTCACCATCTCCGGAGCGGAGGAAGAACAACCATAGTGATCGAGGGAAGGCTTAATTCGTGAAGCCGGCTTGAGTTGTCAAGCTTCCTCAACGTGGACTAGTGAAGACCGACAAGTCTTCGATACCACGGGAAAAACATCATTGTCTCATTGTGGTTATTTCTAGTCTTTACACTTTCCGCATTTATATTTCTAGCTTATTTCTTGTATTAAATTGCTTAGCTAGAAGTGTAACTTGTTTAGACTAAGTTATTAATTGGCTTAAATTGATAAATTGTTAAAAAGTTTAAAAACCTCCTATTCACCCCCCTCTAGTCGGTTATCCTTGATCCTACATCCTCACAACCAGCCGCCTTCGTCCTCCTCTGGCAATGCGCATGAGGTAGAAATATGCCCCATCTACTCCTCTCTCTCTCTCTGTTGAGCCCCTCGTCGATCGTCGTCGCGTCTCTGTTCGGAGGTACCCTCGGTTCCAAAGCCTTTGCCACCGTCGAGCTGACGTGGCGTCCACGTACGTGCCACCTGGGAGCCACCTCAGCCTCTCCATCCTAGTCAGCGTCGCATGACGCTTGCGTCATCGCTTGTGTGGCCGAGCCAAACCCTAGTCGTCACGTGGACCTTGTCCATCATGTTGCTGCCGCATGGACCCCACCTATTGGTTCACTATTCCATAGATCCAGTCTATCATGCACCGTGAGCCAGCTCCGTATACCTGGTCCATAGACCGTGGGCCCGCATGTCAGTGACCCATCATCTTTTTCTTTAGAAAAATAATTCTGACCAAAAATCCAAATTCTTGATGACATCATGCTGACACAATAATCTGGAATTTCCTTTAGAAAGAAAATTCTAAAAAATCCCAAAAGACTGTTTTCTCTCTCTCTTTTCTTTGAATTAAATCTTCCGGAAGCCCGTTATCCTTCATCCAAACTCCGATTGATACCATTCTTTTTCCAAAATTCATCTAAAATTGAGGCCTTTATTACAATACTGGTTTTGTTAATTTTGGATTTTAATTTAATTTATTTGTGTCTCATTCGTTTTCTCTCTCGTTTAGACAATGATTTCTAAGGAGTAGGAGAAGGATTTGAAGATCAGAGTGTGGTAATTGAGCAAGGCCAAGGCAAGTCGTAACCTTTGACTGTGTTGTACCCATGTTTGCAAAAGTGTATTGTTTTATATCAACATGCATGCTACTTTAATATCAACTGTTTTTTAGGATTAACTATTTGCCTACTTGTCATCCACCTTGTTTAGCTTGGATGTCATGAATCTATTGTCACCATAGGTTGAGTTATTATTAGTTGGATATAATTGTACTACCAACATGGGTTGGTGTAGATATGCTTATCCATGCTTAGTTGTACAATGGGATCGTATTCACAAGATCAAATATAATAATTTCACTTAATGAGATATAGAATTGTGGCGTAATGCCACTGTTGTAAAATTTGTTGTGTCATGGCAGAGGATGCCATTGGTCTTGGTTAAACAAAATGGTTTCATGCTCAGGCGAGTGATCGTGCAGTAAAGGTGGTGTCGTGTGCACATTGGGATGTAGTCTCGCCTAAGTGAACACTAAAGATTTAATCTTGTGCGTCATTGAACTAGGCTAATATCGTACAACCACACGTTCAGTATGGGATAGACCTGATTGATTAATTTGCAGTCTCTTGACTTTGGTTCTGCCATGTGTGGTGTAGGTTCCGGGATAGACGGGTAGATTCACATGGTGCAAGAGGGGGGAGGCGACTCAGTGGTGAAACCTTAGCGGACAAAACTGGGTTAAGACGGAGCTTTGTAAAGGCTTTGTGATAATCACTTAGTCGCACACCTATGAAAATATGTAAGATGGACATTATAAGTTAATTGTCTCTTGTAGGTAAAGTTGTACAATATCTACAGAGTGATAATACTGTTCGAATAGCCGTATCCCTAGTTATTGACAATGAGTGGGAATTTCACACGAGGTATAGAGTTTTCATAAAACTTGGAATGATTGGGAAGTGAACGGATAGTTCATTGGTTGTTTCAAAATAATTGTTTACTTTTTTATTATATCTTTCTAATTACGCTTTACAATCTATTTATTGTATTTATTATCAACATTTGCATTCTGCAAAATAATCATACAACTACTCATACAACTACTGCTTTATTCAAGTCATGCATGAATATTAATTGCATATTGTTTCCTCTGACTTGATAAGTACTCTATGTACTCACGGTTTTATACGTTGTTGATCAGTTACTGAGGAAGAACCAGGGAGCTCAGAGTTCTACGAGGATGAGTATTTTGAAGACTATGCGAACTAGGATGCGTTCCCCACTCGATTGCATGTGAGAATGTCGGATGGCTACCACGAGTTATTCTACTTCCGCTGCAAGAGCTTTATTTGTCTTTTAAGCCTTGCATGACAAGTTATATAACCCTTGACCATAAGGTCTGCTGCTACTAATTAATAATAATTTGTTACTTTCTTAGTTATTTCGCTGATTGGTTAATATTTCATCTATATTGTCACCGTGTGTACTAGCGTGATCCTAAACTAGTGCAGAATACACAAAGTCTGGATTTGCATATTCGGGTCTCGACAAGAAGTTAGCAGCATGTCAAAAAAACTAGTGGATAACATTCCTTTATCTAAGCAAGCAAAGAAGGATATCAAGGTATAAGCTTCATCACAACATGAGCAATCAGACCACTAGAAATTGAGTGTCTATTGTCTAAACTTAGCAAGATGCAACATGTTAATGCATCAACAGATTTCAGCTCATTAGGTGGAATGGACCTTTAACATCTCCATTCCAGTTCTCACAATTGGACTACGAGAGGTGTTTTCCCAGAACAAGCAACACCGTAAGCATTTGCCAGCCCAGGAACACTCTCCTTGTAACGATCAAGGAACTTCTCCACAAATCTCTTCTCAGTTAAAGAAACTGCACTGTAAAAGTCAGAGTCTTTCTTCAGTAGCCCCTAGAACTTTTATGACATAATGTCGGGGCACAGCCGCCTCTCTATGCTATAGTTGAGTATTGCGTGCCTGCGGACAATATACTAAGGCTCCAAGCCTCCAACCCAACCCAACCTCTACCTTCAGCAACCCCACAGTGCAGCCCAGCTTGCCCTCTGAGATAGTCAGAATGCTTGGCAACTTGCACACTGCTTGCTCAGCCTCGAAGCATCCAAGCGCTGCCTTCAAGAAATCATTTTCGCAATCGTCCTCTTGGCAGGGATTTGATGACGAAAACCGAATTCGGAAAAATCGGTTCTACTGGGTACCCCTGATAAAAGTTCAAACCGGCCAAAACCAGCAAAAAAAAAAAGGGATTTGCTTGAATTTTGTCAAATATAAGAGAAATTTAACTCTTTTTTCATTTTTACTTCGAAGAATTCAAATTTTTATTTGAAAATTTCGATCGAATTTAGTAGAATTTTTTTGATAATCGGCAAATCGGTTCTACCCGCGACCCTAGTAAAAAATAAAAATCGGTAATCAAAACCATGCCTCCTGGGACTAAGGTTGCATACGGTCACCAGGGCGTTCTTGAACATCCCCGAGTGGTGGGGCACGCCAAGCTTCTCGACACGCGCCACCATTTCCTTGACACACTCTGGCGCCATGGTGAGCAGACTCCTAGTGCAAGAAATGAGCTTAGCAACATCACAAGAAGTTAGGGCGCACTGCTGCAGGATTCCATGTTGGGCTTGACCACATTCTCAATCCTTGGTTGAGGAGGTAGACGTTCACCCTGAGGGCGTCGTGCACATTGCTGTAGGAGCCCAAGAGCGAGATGTAGAACGTGAGGTGGGACACCTCGCCCGCAAGGGGCTACCAAAGATAGCGGGGACGATTGTATGAGGCGATAGATATGGGGAGGCGAAAGGCCGATCTCGTAGAGCTGCGGGACACGCGGGGTTAGGGTTTTATCCACCTTGTAGGAGAGGAGGTGCGGGTCCCTGGCGATTGCCATGGTGGCAGCGGCTTTGGAGACGCCGAGGTCGGCGAGGAAGGCTTGGATGGAGTCAGGATTGGAGGGTTTGGGTTGAGATGGGTAGAGTGAACGGTTTTGATAGTTGATGGTTGTTGGATGTATGGTTTTATAGTTTAAATTTATTTTTAGACTTTTGGAAGAGTTCAGGGTGTAAAATGGACTTTTTTTTTACTGTTTACAAGGGAAAATTCAGCCACGATTCACATTTAGACATGAGTTGACCATTTTACCCCCCCCAACACCTTCCTCTTTCTAACTCCTCCCTTTCTCTGGCACTGGCCATGGCTGTCACAATGCCTCCTCCGACGATGGCCACACCCCTATTGTCATCCTCTTCAAGCTCCTCCTCCACCCCAAACCATGGGTGTGGTGGCTACTCCGCCCCTATCCCAAAGCCATCATCTCCCCATCCAATGAGGATGATGGTCTGACAGCATAAAGGAGACCAAAGCTTAGTGAACTTTTACGCAAACTCCAGCGAAGCAAGGTGTGACTTTGTGAACAGTGTAAGCTCCGAGGAGACACATGGCTAGCCGAGGTGAAGCGTTGCGTCAGCTCCAGCGAGGGTGCCACTGCCCCGACATGGTGCAGTTGGCAGCGAGCTTTGGGAAGCTCGGGACGAAGGCGCCTTGCGGAAGCGCCGCTTCTCCAACAATGGCATCTTCTCCAGCGCAACTAGGAGAGGCAAGGAGGACGACGCTAGAGCACAGGGTCGTCACCGGCAGGGATGAAGATAGGGGACTAGTGGGAGCCCTGGTCCCCTATGGTTGATGAAGTCCTCTATATAATTCTTAGTTTGCTCATGTAGAATAACAAAATATTTATATTTGGCACCTCTCGATATTTAGTTATCATCATATGATCCCCTTGGGTAAAAATTTTCTGGCTCTATCACTGGTCACCAGCGTCTAGCGACGAGGTTGTTGGTCGTCGTCGCTAATGACTAGGCTGTCCACAGGTAGTGGCGAATCCACCGGATAGGCATCTTCAGGCTGAAGCCTACCCTCCACCGACGCCCGGAACACCCCCCCCCCCTCCGCCAACGGCCAACCCAAGTCCAAGCTCCAACGCTACCATGGTTGCGTGACCTGCGTCAAACAAGAAGAAGCAAAGAGCAACCGATAGGGACGTGAGCAAAAGCGTGTGGGCCTTGTGCCCTTGCCAAAGCAACGAATCTCAGGCCCAACACACATCTACCCACGTCCTCACCGGTCCCACATGGCAATCCCACTTCACATTCCCTTGTTCCCGTGTTTCGGTGTTTACAAAATTCCCCAAAGGCCAAATCCCCAATCAATTGAGTAAGCCAACGAGGAGAAGCTCACCTAAGGACAGCCAGAGGGAGCTGGGGCGGGGAGCCACCGTAGTCTGCGACACCGCCGGTAGCCGAGCCCAGAGGAGGCTGAGGCAGGGAGCCGAGTGGGGGAGGGGGAGCCGGAGGCGACGATGAGAGGAGCGACTAAGGCACTGAGCGAGTCGATCTGGGTGTAGGAGTCGGTCCAAGCATCTAGCCGGAGCCTAGAGGCCGGAGGAGGAGGAGAAGGGCAGGACCGCGTGCGTGAGGGAGGGGAAGCCGCTGAGGGCCGAGGTGGCAAGTTGGGCGTGGTGCCGTGGCCGAATGGGCATTGGCTGAGGTGCTGAGCCACTGAGTAGTGAGGGCCTGAGGCGCTGACGGCCTGACGCTGAGGCGCTAAGCAATAGCATCTGTGGTCCTGTGGAATTGGGAATTTGGGATCTAGCTGCGCTGGCTCTAGGATATTGATATGGTCATCTGCTATTTTGTTGAGTGCTGAAGCATGAAGATTGAAATGTGAAGCCTCTGTCCTCTGACTACACTGGTATACTGTATACTCAGAACTCATTCCTCAATCCTCAATTAGTCGATTAGCAATTTGTTAGAATATAGTGTGGTATTGTGGTATATACTCAATTAGCAATTAATTCGTAGGTTTGCAATAATGGAGAGACGAACTTTGCGTAATTATTTCACAAGCAATTCAAGTAGTACTCCCCTAACCAATGAGAGCGCAACTCAACCAAAGAGTCTCTACTATAATTTAATCCGGATGAAATTATTGCCGATCTGGCGCATCGCATACCAATAGAAGATTTTGCCAATGAAATTAGAGATGAAGTGAGGAGGACATATTTGTTGAATGGTCCAACTTGAGCAATTGGGCATGCCTTTCCAAAGACAAATGTCAAAGCGTGGAGATCCTTTCAAGAATCATGGTTTAGTAAGTTTGATTGGTTAGAATATAGTGTTGAAAAAGATGTTTTTTTGTTTCTATTGTTTTCTTTTCAAGAAACCGTCACAACCCACTATATTTGGTAATGTTGTATTTACAAAAGTTGGGTTATCTCGTTGGAAGACGGCCATATATGCTTTTCATAATATCCTTCCAAGGCATGAAATCTCGCATAATGAATTTGCCTCGTGAGAGTCGTGATTCAAGCTAGCGCCTTAGTGGTATGGTTCTTTTATTTTGAATGTTAATGGTCATTTAAGTACAATGTGCTATTGTATCACTAATTTTTCTAATTTTGATGTACAGATTGTTACTCACTGGAACCATATTTAAATGTTTTGATGATGCACTTTCCATTAGGTTGTTACCCACTGGAACCATATTTAAATGTTTTGACAATGCACTTTCCATTAGCGAGGTATCTTCATTGTATTTCTCCTTTTTTGCTATGCTTTGCTTTGTTTTTATTCATGTATAAATTTGATTGCATAAAAATGCAAGACTATGTTTGTTTCAAATTAGTTTAGTCATTTCAGACTTTGAGTTCACCCTCCATTTTTTTCCTGACTTCACCACTGCCCACAGGCACGATATGGAGAGCCGTCATGTAGAAAGATGATGGTGGTCGGTGATGGATGAGGGTCGCTGGCATAGAAAGATGATGGCGGTGGTCGGCTATGACTAGTTAGGAAGTTAGGAAGAGAGGAGTTGAGGGAAGAAGATGGGGAGGGGGTAAAATTGTCTATAGTGGCAAATACTAGAGAATTAGATGGACACACATATGATCAATTATGGCGGGAATAGTGACAAATCGTAGGTGGCCAATGTGAGAAATGACATATGATCAATTTTCCCCTTATACAAAAGATGCAATTTTTGTAGGGAACAGTTCCAGTTGTCGGATAACAACTTTTAAGAGAGAACAGTAGGATAAAACCAGAGAAAACGCCAGGCATTTCGATTCCTAAAGCAGGCAAGCAGAAGTTACATACTATCGACAAGGATGGAAACAATGAAAACAAGTGCAAAATTATTCAGTCCAGTACAGGTGATACAAAAGTTGTTTCAGTCTCTCTGCCAGCCCTGAGAGGACTTGTCAAAAAAATATTGCGTAGTTTAGCACGCAGTTTGTGCCAAATTATAATTTTTTTTCTCCTACAAGCCTACAACCACATAGCAACTAAATACAAATTGAGTTACATACTTACATGTTGGCATGTTAGTACAAACTGAATGCTAAACTTTTCTCTCATGGCAGTTCTTCAAGCTAAACTATTTGCACTAACATTCCTGTGACGGTGACGCCCGGAAGAACATATCTGTGACGGTGTATAACTGTATATACCATATCTGCGTCGAACAACTTGATCAAGGAGTGCCGGGGCGCAGGATGTATGCCCTTGGCGTTGACGGCGACCACTGTGGTCAGGAACCCCGACACACGGCGAAGCTTCTCCAGGACAACCATCGTCCAAAGTTTTTACACAGATCCCACAATAAAGCACCGAGAAAGCCAAGACAACAAAATTTACCAACCTGTCAGCAAGGAGGAGCTTCACCTCACACCATCAGCGCCAGCATAGATTCTCTTATGAGAGCATGTCAAATCTCAGGAGTTTCCAATAAGCCCAAACAATTACAAGTCAGAACATAACAACAAGGGGCGAAATTTCAGCACCAAACATCAACTTTCCTGCTTGAACAGACACATATAAGCTGCAAAGCAGCCAAGTATAGTTGCTTTCCGAAAGCTCGTAGAAAGTATATACAGGCAACTAGCAAGAAGCAATACATTGGTTACAACCAAGTCACTCACTACCTTCTCCAGCAAAACCTACTGTCAACGAACTCATATTTGCCGAACCGTGAACAGTGCAACTGCTTCCATCCCTGGCGCTACTTCTCAGGCTCACATCTTCAGATAGCGACCAGCTCGCCTCCACTTGCGCACGTCCTCAACGGGAGTCCGGTTCAGGTGGAGGCTCTTGGGGTTGTTTCTCTCTTCTGTGTAACTAACGCATGGCCATTCCCTGCGTATTGTATTTGCCTATTAATAGGCTCAGTTACAACTGAATACAGTGAAGAGTTTTTCCCCAATTCTCATGGTATCAGAGCCTGCTATTAACTAGCCTTTCTTCTCCCACCCTCCACCCTTTCCTGCCTACGACATGAGCTCCACCATGGCTGCCGACGCCTCAGCCACTCTTCCTGCTTTAAGTGATGGCATCGCTGGCGCTACTGCTCCTGCTCCCACCTTGACGCTCGCTCCCCCTCTTCCAACGGCATCCTCCATCCTCCCTGGCAGCAAGCCTGTCTATTCATGCATGCTCCACGTGACCCACATCTCCAACTGGTAAAACGCATCCTTCGTTACGTGCGTGGCACCCTCGACTTCGGGCTTCAACTCTTCCGTTCCTCGTCGACTGATCTTGTTGCTTACTCCGACGCAGACTAGGCTGGATGCCCTAACACACGACGATCCACTTCAGGTTATTGTGTCTTCTACGGCTCCAACTTGGTCACCTGGTCCGCCAAACGGCAAGCAACGGTCTCTCGGTCCAGCGCGGAAGCCGAGTATCGTGGCGTAACGCCGTTGTTCTTGAATCGTCTTTGTGCGTCATCTCCTCCAAGAAGCGCATCGACCTCGATCGTTACTCTTGTTGTCTTCTGCGACAATGTGGCGCCACGCACACATCCACAAATCCGGTGCAACATCGGTACAAAGCATGTGGAAATCGATTTACATTTTGTTCGTGACAAGGTTTCTCTTGGCGAGGTGAAAGTTCTTCATGTTCCATCCACTTATGTCTGCCGATGTCTTCACCAAAGGTCTTAGGCATCTCTGTTCAATGAGTTCAAGCAATCTTCATGTCCTTACAGCGGACGTGCAAACCGAGGGGTCAACGAACTCATATTTGCCGAACCGTGAACAGTGTATGCTGCTTCCATCCTGGCGCTACTTCTCGAGCTCACGTCTTGAGATAGCGACCAGCTCACCTCCACTTGCGCACGTCCTCAACGGAGTCTGGTTCAGTGGAGGCTCTTGGGGTTGTTTCCTCTTACGTGTAACTAACATGGCCATTCCTGCGTATTGTATTTGCCTATTAATAGGCTCAGTTACAACTGAATACAGTGAAGAGTTTTTCCCCAATTCTCACCTACCAACATTTTGGACAAATCGTAAACAGGATCATAGTATAAAGCAAAGCTTTTTCTTGGGGAACCTGGTGAAAACCTGCTATTTGGTTGTTAAGCCGTGTTGCGCTGAGTGGATGATCTGATCCATTTCAACATACATACTGTAACAGGTAAGGCAGCAGTCATACAGATTCAGTAAATACATCCATCAAATTCTAACTGATCTACTTAATGTTCTCCTCGCTAAAGAAAATGCTCGGAGATTCATGCTTCAGAGAAGGACAAGCTGACCACAGAAGAAATTGAGATTTATTTCTGAACCGAAGCATCATTCTGGATAGGATATTCACCATTGCAGTGCTGCAGATATGTGAAGGTGAATATGGCTATACACCTGTAATGTACAATTGAATAGCCATAAAAAAACCAAGGAGCCAAGATTTATTGCCAAAATTCTAGTAACCAATATATGCTGAACTTGAAACGTGATGAACAGGTCATAAGTCATAATAGACATGAAACAGCTACTGAATAATAACTCCCTAAACAAACCACAACTTGTCCCTGCAAACTCCTACAGGAGAGGTAACATGATCATTTTCATTTCAGAATCCAAACCTAGTGAGATATAAATGATAGCCTTAAGCTCTGCTCATCATCAATTAGTTATGTTACTTGTTAGCATAGTGAGTTTCATAAGAATTCAGATGCTAGCATAGTGAGTAGCATCTGAATGTGGTAAGAATGAAATGTGATTGAAGTTGCTGCCCATTTTGACGGTTAGTCAGCGAAGATTCAGGACAATGAAACATTCAGAGGCAGTTTTCCTTTGCAAGCAGCAGTGTACGTGTCGGCGAGGCCCGGAAGAACATCCTTATGAGGATGTATATACCTGTGTCGAAACGACTTGTCGCAAAGCGTGACCATCGTGTAGAAGCTCTGGTCTTGCCGGATCAATCCTTTCCCTTGGAGCACCTTCATCACGTAATTCCGGGGTGCCAGCCGGCGCTCCAGGCTGTACATCAGGATCGTGGGGCTGCCCAGGATGTACTTGGCGTCGACGCCGACCGCAGTTGTCAGGAATTCTGCCATACGGCGAAGCTTCTCCCCGGAGCACATCAGCACCACTGGGTTCTTTCTCACCGCGCTGGCCACCTCGGCCTCGGACCACCCAAACGTCTCGCCCAATAACCTGAGCTTGGAGGCAATGGTCTCCGAGCGGAGGCCCGTCGCGGTGCCCACCGCCTGCCTGAACATAAGCGAGTGGCGTGGCACACCGAGCTCATCGGCGCGCGCGAGGATGGCCTTGATGGTCTTGGGGTTGCTGGTGAGCAGCCTCGAGTTGGGCACGCACATTTTGGCAATATCGCGAGCACTTAGCCCGCATTCCCGCAGCAGCTCGATGTTGGGCTTGACCACCCTCTCGAGGTCCGAGGTGAGGAGGTAGAAGTTGCGCTTGACGACGAGGAGGAACTTCTCCGGCGATCCCAGGAAGGGCATCCAGAACCCGAGCTTATCTTGGATGTTGAAGGAGCGGAAGACGCGGGGGGCCAGGCGGATGAAGCTCCGGATCTGTGCGGCGGAGAGGCCGTGGCTGAGGAAGCTTGAGACGCGGACCTTGAGGGTGTTGTCGACGCTGCAGTTGAGGATCCGCGGGTCGTGGGCCACGACGTGGGCGACGTCGGCCTTGGAGAAGCGGAGGGAGGGGCCGGCGAGGAAGGCGAGGACGGAGTCGGCGTTGGAGGGGGACTTGCGGTGGGAGATGTACTTGGCGGCTTTCAGGGCTTGCTCCGGGGTGAGGCCGCAGGTGGTGACGAGGTAGTCCTCGACGGCGAAGTGGCCGCGCGAGGCGGCGGCGGAGGTGGAGAGGATTGCGCAGTTGAGAGAGAAAAGGATGGGCGAGGCATCGCGGCGGAGGGGGAGGACGTGTTTCTGGAAGTGGAGCATCGCGGCGGCGGCGGCGAGGGAGAGAAGTGGGGTTTGGTTGGGAGACCGACTCCGCGACCCCTCAGAATGCAGTCAAAAAACAAAGAACATCAGCCTCAGCTGATCAGCTTTCACCTCCCTCCACTCCGGCTCACGCTCAACTGCTCAAGTCTCGACCTCTCCCCGAAACCGATGGGCCACTGAATAAGGCTTTGCTCCGGTTCTCTCTTCGGCCCAGAAAACACTTTAGAGCCCACAAGCAGTAGCTCCCCACGGGCTAAGATTTTTCTGTTTAATTGGGCCTAAAGCCAATCTGGAAGATATAGGCCAGCTAAACCCAGCAACTCAGCTTCTTATCTCTTTTAGAATCTCTTTTACAGGGAAAAAAAATTACATCCCAAAAATCTGGTCTGGGGTTGCATAGTTAACATCTTACATCAGTCACCTGCCTGAACAATACTACTAGTATACAGTATAATAACAGCCTATGCCTATCCAGTTGAAGTCAGCTCTTTGGTTCAGGCACAATGTGTTCTGGGGAGTCATTCCTTCCGAGCTTCACTGATGACTGTATTCTGCGACTCTGGATCAACTTTCCGAATCTTTTTTTATTTTGGCCTCTGATCCAAATCAATTGCAAAAATAACTCTCATCCTGTTTTATTTGCAAATCTAGACCCCCTCCCTCACCTTCCGCGGTCAGGGAGCGCAGAACGTGGGTACTCCGCACGAATCTCCGCGGAAATAGACGATGACCGCGGAATCTGGCGTTTCCGCGCTCGGTCACCGCGGAAAGTTCACTTCCCGCGCTCATGCACCGCGGCAAGTAGCCGATCCTGCGCTGGGCCACCATCTGGTGCCTTTTCGCACTCGGGAAGCGCGGAAAGTGACCTTCCCCACTCCCCGACCGCGGAAGGTGGAGGAGGGGGGTCTAGATTTGCAAAAAAAAAAATGGTACAGGGTTATTTTTGTAATTGCGTGGCGCCAGAGGATCAAAATGAATCCGGTTGTTAAGGCCGAGGGAACAATACAGATTAGCAAAGACTGATTTGGACTAAGCACCACATTTACATTTAGAATCAATCTAGTTTTTTTAAGCATTCATAATTTTTGGCGCAGTGGAACTGTGAAAGAACGCACATCAATTGTCATCAAGACATGTTTGCAAAAAGGAAAAAACGGGCATGAGCAAAATAAGAGATGAAGCACTATGTTAACCACTTAAGTATTGCACGCATTCTAAAAGCTGACGATGTTTAGCATCTGGAAATAAAAAACAAGAACCAAAGGAAACATATTGCTCACAATTTTATATCAAGACCATTGTTCAATCAGAAATGGACAATTTCAAAGTTATAATCAGCCACCTCGTTGTCGACTGTAATAAACCTACAGTCCTCCTACAGTCCTATAGTTCATCAGTAGAATGAGATTATAGAATGGAGTGGATACACACACCTCCAAATCCTCCATGGAGTCTAGTCACTGCTCAACTTCCACCGGCACCTTCCCGGCACAAGCTAACCTCGTAAGCATCGACGATGTTAGAACAATGCTTCTCAGATTTCTATATCTCTCTTGGTGGGCTTCACACGCACACACACCCCTTTGGGAGGAAGAGGAAACACACAATGTTTGCAACGTGCGAAACTTCCTTCACCTTCCTCACGTGGACATAAGATATTTCTTTTTGGTGCTGCCGCATGCAAGCCACAACCTTTTCTCTTTACTTCTTTAATATATATAGGATTACATGACCGGAAGCAAACCAACAAACTAACAAATCGTAGCTAACTGCTTGCATGCAGCTCAAACTAACAGATCATAGCTAACTGCTTGCATGTAGTGGACCCATGCTTATTCAAACTAACAAACTCAAAACTGAGCAAGCTAACACACGTACGCAAACTAACAGACTCAACAAACGTGTCAAGATTATTTCTAACAATTTCTCCCCTAATCTTGACACACCGACTCTAACTTGTTGCGGCAATCGGTCTCAACTACGACTTGCCCAACTGATACTCAACACAAGATGGCGAACACACCTCCTCAACATCCCGGACACAACGACTCAGGACGGCGAACACATCTCCTCAACATCCTGGACACAACTTAGGACGGCGAACACACCTCCTCAACGTCCCAGACTCAACTTGACGGACTCGACTCAGGACGGCGAACACACCTCCTCAACGTCCCGGACTAAACTTAACGGACTCGACTCAGGACGGCAAACACACCTCCTCAACGTCCTGGACTCAACTTAGCATCAAAGTAACGCCGGCTAGTATTCAGCATCAGCCACAATTAAGTGCGCCTCTGCTTTCTCCTTTCTGGGATTACGGCATTCAGAAGCGAAGTGCCTGTAGTCCTGACAATTGTAGCAGCGAATATTCGCCTTGTTGAACTTGCGATTCTTCATACCAGAGTTGTTGGCGCCCTCTTTATTGGACTTGGATTCCCACTCGTCACAAGTGAGTAGTAGGTGCTCACCTTCCTCGTTGCACCGCCGTCCCTTTGTGCGTTCCTCGTACGCCTTCAGTCGTCCAACCACCTCCACAATCGTCATCGTCTTCATATCAGCAAATTGCTCAATGGTGGAGACGATAGACAAGAATTTGTCGGGGACGGCACGAAGAAACTTCTTCACGACGGTGCACTCCTCCATCTTGTCTCCGAGGACACAAATCTCATTGATAATGGTGGTCAGCTTCATGGCGAAGCCATTGATGGACTCCGTCTCCTTCATCTTCATTACATCGAACTCACTCATGAGAGTCTGCGCTCGTGCCTCCTTGACGCGGTCAGCGCCGACGTGCATCTCCTTCAGGGTGTCCCAAGCCTCCTTGGCCATCTCATGTTCGGCCAAGACCATCATCATGGCCTCGGGCACGGCTTGGAATATGGCGGCGAGAGCCATCTGGCCCTTGCGCTCATCGACCAGTTCTTTGCCTTCCACCGCCGCCCACACCCCTTGTGAGCGCATGAACACCTTCATCTTCACCGCCCAAGAGCCATAGTTGGTCTCAGTGAGCATTGGGTATTAGAGGGTTACCAAACCCACCTTCACCGGTGCCTTGGATGCCGCCGTGTCCAAGGTGTCGTCACTGCCCACGGACTTCTGTGTGGACAGCATCTGCTTCAACATGACGCGCTACACCTCGCTCTGATACCACTTGTTGGAACAATCCTTCTCAGATTTCTATATCTCTCTTGGTGGGCTTCACACGCACACACACCCCTTTGGGAGGAAGAGGAAACACGCAATGTTTGCAACGTGCGAAACTTCCTTCACCTTCCTCACGTGGACAGAAGATATTTCTTTTTGGTGCTGCCGCATGCAAGCCACGGCCTTTTCTCTTTACTTCTTTAATATATATAGGATTACATGACCGGAAGCAAACCAACAAACTAACAAATCGTAGCTAATTGCTTGCATGCGTAGCTAACTGCTTGCATGCAGCTCAAACTAACAGATCGTAGCTAACTGCTTGCATGTAGCAGACCCATGCTTATCCAAACTAACAAACTCAAAACTGAGCAAGCTAACACACGTACGCAAACTAACAGACTCAACAAACGTGTCAAGATTATTTCTAACAGACGAGCCCGGGGATACACTTCTCGTAGGGGGCAACGAACTTCTCCAAGAACTTCTCTTCAGTTGGCGTCACCACGTTGAAGAAGCACCGGACTTCCTCGATCAGACCCCTCTCCTTGAGAACCTTCACCACAAGATCTTGGGGCACCGGCCTCTGTCGGTCAGTACATGAGCAAAGACCGGACAGCGCATGATGTATCTGCGGTGCAGCCCACCTCCTTGATCAAGAACTCGGCGGCGTGGCGCGGCCTCTCCTGACGCGACCAGATCCGCGGCACCTTGCAGACGGCCAGTTCACCTCCTCCTGCGACCACCGGCGTCTCCTTTAGGATGGCGACCTTGTCGTCGACCTTCTCTGCCGATGGAGCCGGGCGGTAGCGCGTGGCGGAACATCCGGGAGCCCGGGCACGCCGAGAGGGGGGCGCGCCGCCGCGGCGTCTGGGCGTACTCGGGGTGCATGGTGACCAGCCGAGGCGCAGCCACAAGCAACTTGGCAATATCACAAGCACTTAGCCCGCATTCTCGCAAAGAACGCGACGTTGGGCTCGACTACCTTCTCAAGGTGAGGTGAGGAGCGAGAGTTCGGTCGGCGGCTCGAGGAGCTCTCCGGGAACCAAAGAGGAGGAGCGAACCGCACCTTGGAGACGGCTGCGGCAGAGGAAGTAGCGGCCGCGATCTTGGCGAGGCGGGCGATGCAGGGACGGGAGAGGCGAGGGCACGGAGCTCCACGGAGATGGGCGCGAGGAGTCGTCGATGCGGAGCAGAGGATCTGTGAGTTGGAGGCGGCGGCGGCGACCTCCTTGGGGAGAGGCCGAGGCCGGCGAGGAAGGCGAGGACGGCGTCGGGGTTGGAGGGGGACTTGAGGTGGGTGAGGTTCTTGGCTTGCGGCTGGGTGAGATAGCAGTTGGCGATGAGGTAGTCCTCAACGACGAAGTGGCTTCCGGGAGTGGTATCGGCGGCGGCGGCATGGGGGAGATGGTGGCGTAGGCGGAGGCCGCAACGGGTGGGGAGGTGGACGGTGGCGAGGAAGAGGAGAGGCATGGGGACGAGGAGCATGCGGGGTAGGGTGAGGAGACGTGGCGGGGAGGGAGTGGTGATTTATTTTATTTTATTTTTGACCGGGCTTGTGTAACCCGCAGCCCGGCAGGCGCAGCCGCAAGGTGCCGCGCTGTGCTGCGCAAGCGCTCGAGGGGGGGACGAGCTCTGCTCACTTGAAGATGATAGATAGAGCTCAGTCGTCTTCCTGTCTTCTTGTACACCGTTACAAGAAGTGGATCATAGTATAGCGTGATACTATGTGATATTCTCAGATGCTGCAAAAAGGTTTTTTCTGAGGAAATCAATTGATATTTTCGTGATCACATGATTGATTAATGGATCCACCCGGGTGTAAACATGCTCTTCAATTCCAAATCACTCCCGTTTACACTTTTGACAGTGAGCTGGTGCAGAATTAGACTTCGCAAGTGTCAAGTAGTCCCTGTAATAGTTGGCAGTACCGCTGAAGACAGTACCAACCAAACTTAACACAGTTCTTCATAAACCATAAAGATACAGAGCCCGTGATTCGAGTCTAGAACAAACTCGTACAGATACAAATAGCTTAGGAATTGGCTGTTTTCGTGCCTGTGATCGTAGTTTAGTACAGTAACCTGTCAAGATGAATATCAAAGACAGTGAACAACTGTAACTTGCATCAACTTTCTGGAGAGAAAAAAGCGTCTTGATGAATAACACAGCAGCCCTGTAACTTGGTAGCAGAGCAGCAATTCAGAAACTAGAAGCAAGTTATTTTCACATAGTCAAAACTGCACCAATTTTACTCTTGCGTCCAACGCCCATATGCACTTTTATCATACATAGTAACGTAACACCAACCCATTAACACCACACGTACTAGCACCATAAGATGTTCACTCAGTCAATTGGTCATCACTTTGTTGGCGCAGAACATGAGGCCGTACAAATCACTCTTGAATTGCAGTTTACAATGCAATAATAAAATCAGCTCACACTTAGTGTGATGAGCACTGCAAATCATTCCTGAGACATTTGCAGGTTACAATCCTGGACTGGATCTGCAACTGCAGGACCAAGAGCCCGCTTCGCCATCAACAGTTCGACGTATGGTTACTGTGGAGATCATGTGTATACATTCTAATCTTACAGCACTGAACAATTAGAATTGGTATCGAGGGGGTTTGGGAGAAACCATTGGTTTTGCGGAGTTTCACCGTTTTGTCATGTTGTAGGTAGTCTGACCGGCCAAGGCCCGGTGGCCAGACCAGCCAAAAGTGGCGATCAGACCAGTCGAAGTTGAAAATGTAGAATTTTGGAGAAATGGTCAAACACTCATGTGGGAGTGTTAGGAGGTGCATTTGCACCGGGTTTCATGGAAAATAGAGTTTCGAGGCACAACTAAATAGAGTTTTTCCTAAATATCCAAAGAGAACACTTTCAAGTCCTTGGGAAAATTTCTGGAGCAATGTGAACGACCGTTTGTCGGCAGTCAGACCGGCTAGAGGGGGTTCATGCACTGAGAAGGTGGAGAACCTTGTAGAATTGGCCATCATGGGTGTCAATGCATATGTGTTGCATGATCCATATTTTGGCTAACATAGATCAAGTTGCGAGGAACTTGTACTCGGAATCGATTTCTTATTCTATTGTTATGCAGGTGGATCGGAGTCAACTAGTCAACGGCAAGGATGATCGAGACTAGGCTAGGAGAGCCGAGGTCCATAACAGTCGATGATTTCGAGCGAAGTGGTTGGACTCAAATATGGTGCAAGATGGGCAAGAACGACCGAACGGGAAGTTAGGTGCAACGGTTTGCATCAAGTGGCTTGGAGGTTGGTGCAAGTGTCATGATGGTTCCGGTGGAAGTCGGATGGAAGAGACTTGCCCACATGGAGAGTGGCATTAATGAACCTATGCGTGGCGAAGCATGAGATTGCTTCACGTTGATTGTACTCGCCCTGGAGAAGGATCGAGAAGAGATATTTTGGTATCTTCGACAAAATACTGGGTTGGTAGGCTTAGAGAAACCGCGGTGCAAGGAGAGACGGTTTAAGTTGAGAAAAGATGGAGTTCACGAAGAGACGGATTCGGGAGACCCGGTTTATCATCCGCTTTGAGAAGCGTGTGTGAGTGTAGACTCGTTTGTGTGTGGGCTTAACAAATAACAAACGCACGATGAGGATTCCTCTCTAGACCTAGACTCCACTATAAAAGAGGAGTATGCATGATTTGCACCTTCAAGACTTGAAACTCTATTTATAATTTAAGGAAAGTGAAGGAAATGGAGGATGCTAGGGTTTGAGAGAGATAGATTGAGAAATTAGGTAATCAAGTTTGAGCTTTTGTCCTCCATGGTGGAGTGCCTGTAAACCTATAATCTCTCTAATAAACCCAATCAAAATTGTCTCAAAGATGGGTTCTATGTTTTTCTTGTTCTCTCTTTAATGATTTTGGGATTTTTGTCTTGGAATGTTTTTTGTTGGATATTTTGTTGTGACCTAGCTTGCTAGGACTTGTAGGAATTGATCTAGGGTCATTGTGATAATCTTTCACCCACAAGCAAGCTCTTAGCTCAAGTTTTTGTTTCCCCCCGTTTTTGTGTCTTCTTGACCTTATCCAAGAAATCTGTGGAACCTTAGTTTTGATCCTCCAGATCGTCGACTGAAATATGTTCATAACCTTCTTGATGAACTATGTTTGAAATCTCAGAGGATTTGGATCTCGGAATCAAAGTTAGGACTTTTGGAGATCTCTTCGAGCTGTTGTCCCTATAGCTGGTGGTCAAACCACACCTCCAAGCGGTCAAACCGGCCACTGGCCAGGCAACGGCTGTCAGACCGGCCGTGGGTCTTTGACCTCGGGGTTTTTCGGTTTCAACACAACACTTCCGTTATGTTCTTGCATTTTGGATCTTCATAGCTTTTCATAGATATTGGAGTGAAAAAGAAGTTGAATACCGTAGATAGTGAAAACGATATATGCTCCTATTCACCTCCCTCTAGTCGCTTAATCTGGTCCAACAGTTACCAAACACCATGTAGTCATTCCATCCTCGGTGTGCGATGCCAACCAGTTAGGCAAATAGAGTAAACCCGATCATAATCGAAAGCCTGAGCATTGTAGGTCACCATAGCCCATTACTGAAGCCAATTGAAACATTGAAAAATGCAATGCAATGAGATTAAAATGTAATAATGTAACTGGAAACACTGAAGCAGGCGATTCTAGCAAATTGGCCATGCCAGCACTATATCACAATCGCACCATACCAATATCAGTCTTTTGAGAGTTTTGTGACCACAAATGCGGGTCATCACTCATCAGTTCCATAGTATCTTCATAAATGCTACAACGAAACTGCACTGGACAACGGAGTAACATTTACCTGCAGATAGTCTCGCGCAATCCACTAGTACAAGCCCTTCAGCCTCTCATGGGTTATACACTGGGATGTTCCTTCTCGGCGGCGGCTCCTTCACAAACCTTGGCAAAGTTCGGGACTTTGACCAAGGATGGCCTTATAAACTTAGCCACGACGTCCTCCTCTGTTGTGGTGGCAATGTTGATGAAATCCCCGCGGTGCCACAGCCGTCGCGCCTGCAGCACCTTGATCACCCGGAACCGCGGCACGAGTCACCCGTTGAGGTCGTACCTAAGCAGCACCGGGAAGTTGGTGACGCGCTCCGCGCCCATCCCGACCTCCTTGCCCAGGAACTCCCAGTTCCTCCGCAACCGCTCCGCGGAGACCATTAGTAGCATCGATGTCTTGGTCGTCGCAGTCCACCCAAGCTCGTCCCTGAAGAACACCATCTTCTAGGCGATCCTCTCCAGCGTCATGCAAAACGCCGTGACGATCGCATCCTTGAACGGCCGCGTCTTGTGCAGCACCCCAAACTCATCGGCGCGCGTGTTACATTCTGCTTGGTAGGGTACGATCTAGTAGAGAAATTAGCGGGGAAAGGGAAAGAATCAAAGACTGGGAGGAAGAACGAGACAAGGAAACCAGATGAACTAGGTTGGGAACTCATAGTTGTATTCTGTGGCTTTTACATCTTAGATGATTTCACTCAGACACGGCAAATCACTTAAGTAATGCTCCCACTGTGGGACTGGCAGGTAGGGCCTACACAACCTATTACAAACGATGTCGCCCACTCAAACAACCCAGTCTGCAGCCCGAAAATGAGAGTTGGGCATGCGGACGCGTTGGGCATGTTCACCATCCCGGCAATCTTCAGTCTCCTGTTCACTGTAAGGCCCTTTGTCAGAAACTGCGACAACGCGCCAGGACGGCCTCTCTTAGTTAATTTCATCTTGCACTTTACTTGTTTGCACTTTGCTTAGTCCCAGTTTTGTTTAGTCTTCAGTTTCTTGTCGGCCCTGCATGTAGTCGTCACTAGCAGGTGTTCGCTTGTTTCTCTTCTGTTGGTTTTCTCAGTGGACCGATTCCTTCGGATCATGGAGCCACCAATTCGCACGTAACTGATTCCTGTAATCAGTGAGAAATAAATGGAAGAAAACCCAGAAAAGCCGTTGGTTAGTTGCGCGGCATAAATCGTGAGAATTCTGCTCTTTTGAGAAGTCTGTTTTTCGCTCCTACTGTTCATCGTCTGAAACTTTCAGAGTTCAGAGAGAACTTTCAGAGAAAAACTGCAGAGCAGTGCCGATTGTGTCTGACAATTGGTAGATTTGTGCTCTTTTGCGAAGTCTGTTTTTCGCTCCTACTGTTCGTCGTCTGAAACTCTTCAAAGTTCATAGAGAACTTTCAGAGAAAAACTGCAAAGCAGTGCCGATTGTGTCTGACAGCCTCGACCTTCGTCGGGTTCGCCACGAGGCATAGGAGACGCAGAACCAGCTGATGTCGTTGTCAGTGAGGCCGCCTTCCGAAATTTTTACTGTTGTAGCCCTGTAGCGACAATTAATTACGAAAATAGCCCCAACTCGCCATAATTAGCAAAAGTAGCCCAAACAAGGTTGCTCCTCTGTTTCATCGGGCGTAGGACCGCTTCATCGGGCGCTGCAGCACCGCCCCGGCCGCAAGTAGCACTGCCCCTGGCGGGCGCAGTGCCTCTCTAGCATAATACAAGATTTCTTCATTTTTCCTCCTCGTTGAAATATTATTTCATTATATTTTGTAAAAAAAACGAAATTTCATTATATTTGATTGAAAATGAATATCAAGACCGAGATTTATAAAAAAATTCATTACGAAATAAGGGCAAGGAGTAGGGTTTTTTATCCGAAATCACGGTTTAAATCACGTTTGAGCGCATATATATAAAAAGGTATCAGGACTATTGGAGTGTCTCCACGATGAAATCGTCTGAGCGTATACGCGTATATAGGCAGGCAGTCGATGAGGTCGTTGTGATGATGAAGATGTTCGAAAATATGGAGTCTCTCCTCGGTGAAGTCGGTGCGAATGGTTCTTTGTGGGATTCCACGAGAAGAGACATACTTGCAATATAGGCTTAGCGGAGACACTAACAAGAACTACATTAGAGTATGCGATGAAGCACGCTACACGTAGTGACATGGCATGATGGCCCTTAATTGCTTTAGTCATCCTCGCTACTACTACGATACATCGCGACACAAGCATCCGGACCATATAAGTACACAAGCCTTTAGGGATAGTAAAATACACGGGTAGAACGGGGACTACTACGTAATGACCGACCTACTACGTGGCCCGGCCATTTTCCTTCCTTGCTAGCTCGGCATTGAACTCCTCGCCGCCTTCCCTTCCCTTGTCGCGGAGTGTCCACGCCGGGCCGGTATGTCAAGTCGTCCATGTCTCGCGATTTCACGATGTAAGTTCATCGATAGTGGAAATCGGAAGAATGATGTAAATTCTTCATAACTCACGTCGCCGATACGGATTACGCCCGGACGACCGGATACATCAGGTCGTAGGGCTCACCAAGATGAGCCTTTCCTTGCCCTTGTCGCGGATCGCCCACGCCGGGCCGGTATGTCGAAGTCGCCCATGTCCCGCGATTCCATGATGTTAGTGCGCCAGATAGTGAAAATCGTAAGAATGATGTAAATTCTTCAGAACTCACGTCAGGATATGGAGACGCCGGCGATCGGAACGCTGGCGGCGTGCTCACCAAGATGAGCCTTTCCTTGCCCTTGTCGCGGATCGCCCACGAAATTTGGTATGTCAAGTCGCCCATATCCCGTGATTGTATGATGTAAGTGAAAACGAAAAGGATGTAAATTCTTCATAACTCACGCCGCCGATATGGATTACACCCGCAACCATCGGGCTCTTCGGTGTGTCCTCAACAGGTCCCAGACGAAGGTTTCCACCGCGACGAAGTTCTCGCCCGCACCGAGTAGTTCAAAGATATACTCATTGGATGAATGCCCTGTCGACATCTCCGCCGCCGATCCATCGAAGAAGTGGCAACGATCTCTGGCCGCCATTTCGTGGGGATGAAGTTAAAACTTTAAGGAAGTCAACGTTGATTTAAAATCAATGCGCGCGAAAGAAATGCTTATGAGGTGGTGCCCGACGTAGTACGCCCTGCATGCGGTGGCCGGTGTGTGGATCAATGATCTTCGCCGGTTCGCCACACACACATTGCGGATCGGAAAACGTGGTGGTCTTGGAGCATCTTTCATTGATTTATCCGGTATTGTAGCCGCTTCCTCTTCGCTTAAGCCAATTTTGCTTCTTCAACATCCTCGCAGAGAAGTTTGCCAAAGAGTCCATAGTCGGGTATCTATTGTGTAATGTTGTGTAGTGTTGGGTTTGGTTCAACCTCTTTATAAGCCCTATGGTTGGCATGGTGTGGTTAATTTCTTATCATCGCGCAAAGTTGGGTCTGTGGTCTTGTCATCGCGCAAAGTCGCTCCTTTGGTCTTATCATCGGGCAAAGCCGCCTGTGGTCTTGTCATTTGCTTAAAGTCGTCTCCTTTGGACTTATCATGCGGAAAGTGTCTCCTTTTGGTCTTATCATCGCGCAAAGCTTGCCCGTGTGGTCTTGTCATCGCGCAAAGTCAGTCTCCTTTGGTCTTATCATCTGCGCAAAGCTGCCCCTGTGGTCTTATCACGTGCAAAGTCTGTCTCCTTTGGTCTTATCATCATGAAAAGTCGCTCCTTTTGGTCTTATCATCAAGAAAGTCGCCTGTAGGACCTCCTCAGACCTCCTCCAGACCTCCTCACGACCTCTTCCAAGACCTCCCAACCTCCTCAGAACACCTCCAGACCTCCCTAGACCTCCTTAGGACCTCCTCCAGACTTCCTCAGATCTCCCCAGACCTCCTCCAGACCTCCTCCAGACCTTAGGACCTCCCTCAGACCTCCTCCAGACCTCCTCCAGACCTTAGGACCTCCTCAGACCTCCTCCAGACCTCCTCGAGACCTCCCCTAGGACCTCCTCAAAACCTCCTCTAAGACCTCCCCAGACTTCCTGACCTCCCTTAGGATCTCTTCAGAGACCTCCTCAGACCTCCTCCAGACCTCCTCACGACCTCTTCCAAGACCTCCGTAACCTCCTCAGAACACCTCCAGACCTCCCCTAGGACCTCCTTAGGACCTCCTCCAGACTTCCCTCAGACCTCCTCCAGACCTTAGGACCTCCTCAGACCTCCCCCCAGACCTCCTCAGACCTCCTCCAGACCTTAGGACCTCCCTCAGACCTCCTCCAGGACCTCCCTCGAGACCTCCCCTAGGACCTCCTCTAAGACCTCCCCCAGGACTTCCGGACCTCCCTTAGGATCTCTTCGTAGACCTCCTCAGGACCTCGTCAGGACCTCCTCCAGGACCTCCTCACGACCTCTTCCAAGACCTCCGTAACCTCCTCAGACCACCTCCAGACCTCCCTAGGACCTCCTCCAAGACTTCCCTCAGACCTCCCCAAGGACATCACAACATCCCTCAGACGCCCTCCAAGACCTCCTCCAGACCTTAGGACCTCCCTCAGACCTCCTCCAGACCTCCCTCAGACCTCCCCAGACCTCCTCCAGACCTTAGGACCTCCCTCAAGACCTCCTCCAGACCTCCTCGAGACCTCCCCTAGACCTCCTCAAAACCTCCTCTAAGACCTCCCCAAGACTTCCTGGGACCTCCCTTAGGATCTCTTCAGAGACCTCCTCAGACCTCCTCCAGACCTCGTCAGACCTCCTCCAGACCTCCTCACGACCTCTTCCAAGACCTTGAGAACCTCCTCAGACCACCTCCAGACCTCCCTCAGACCTCCTCCAGACCTCCCCTCAGACCTCCCCTAGACCTCCTCAAAACCTCCTCTAAGACCTCCTCCAGACCTTAGGACCTCCTCAGACCTCTTCCAAGACCTCCTCAGACCTCCGGGACCTCCGTCAGACCTCCCTTAGGACTCTCTCTCAAAGAAAGTCGCCCTGTGGTCTTCTCAAAGGCACAAAGTCGCTCCTTTGGTCTTATCATCATGAAAGTTGTCTCCTTTTGGTCTTATGATCGCACAAAGCTGCCCGTGTGGTCTTGTCACCGTGCAAAAATGTCTCCTTTGGTCTTATCATCATGAAAGTTATCTCCTTTTGGTCTTATCACTGCGCAAAGTCGCCTGCGTGTGGTCTTGTCATCGCGCAAAGCTGTCTCCTTTGGTCTTATCATCATGAAAGTCAGTTCTCCTTTTGGTCTTATCATCGCAAGCAAAGTCGCCCCTGTGGTCTTGTCACCGCACAAAGCTGCCTCCTTTGGTCTTATGATCGGACGGACCGCCTCTAGCGCAGACGCGCAGACGGACTGCGCCCTCCACCACCGCAGACGACCGCCCTCCGCCAGCGCAGCACGGACTGCCCTCCACCACCGCTGTAGGGACGCCCCCACGCCACGCTATGCCTCCGGTGCTCGGCTATTTAAACGCTGGCCACACACTCGCCGATCGCTCCTCTCGTGAATCTCTCCCTCTTGTGAGGTGCCTCCCTCTCCGCACTCTAACATTTTTCTTTGTCCTTTGTTTGAATTCGTTAGTCGTTACTAATGTGATGCATGTTTGAATTTGCGCCTTCCGTGTCTCGAGGTAAGAGTTGGTAACGCCGAACGGTAAGTTCATTTCAAAGCAACGCACGATGGTTCTTATGTTGTGAGTCTTCGGGCTTTTGGCCGGCGAGCCCGTGGTTTCCACCATCGCCGCCTCGCCCCGAGTATGGACGGTACTTTCCTTATGGAAATACAAGGGCACCATTCTCACCGCTATTGCCGCCGATGGCAACGACTCAATTGCTCCTCAGCTGTTTTGCAATTGTGGAGAATGAGAACACTGCCAGTTGGCTATGGTTTCTAGCCAACATAAAGCAACATGTTGTAAGGGATCGGCGAATGTGTGTGTCATAACCGCATCATCATGCCGGGTTGTTGTCCGCGTTGCGCACCATGCAGAACGGTACTAGGGCACCGTCCCAATGGAACGACATGCGCACACGTTGGTGCATGCGGCATCTAGCTGCCAACTTCCACACACGCTTCCGGAGCAAAGACCTCATGAAGAAGTTCAAGAAGCTCTGCCTACAGAACCAGAAGCGCAAGTTCGATGCCGTGTGGCGGGAGCTTGAGGTCGAAACCCAGCGTGCAAGTGGAGGTTCTGGCCCAGGCGCACCGCAAAGCGAGTTCGCTGAGTGGATGAGCGAGCATGCCCCCGACTATGAGAAATGGTCCCTTCTTCACGACACCTGTGGTGCTCGGTACGGCATCATGACAACCAACATGTCCGAGGTCTACAACGGTGTGTTGAAAGGGGTCCGTGCCCTCCCCATCATCGCCAAGTAGACGAGACATGGAACCGAGACGGCTTACATTTCAGAATCGGCAATGATGGCCAAGCAAAGATTTGGACGAAGGGAAGCATAACTCGGAGGTTACCTTTGCCTACATGGAGAAGAAAATTACCAAGGCCCGATCCCATGTAGCTATCACAATGGATGGCGGAGAAGGAAGTTCGAGATCCGCTATGGACAAGCACGCTCATGCCACATGAGAGGTGACCGGAAGCATGTTTGTACCATAGGCGATGTGGCGCTTTGCACCGCAATAAGCCTCAATTGTCAGACAAAGCCTTGCTCCCACGTGATATGCCGATGTGTCAGATTTCACCAATCTTCTAGCATGTACATGTCGGAGTACTACGACATACGACACTGTGATGATACTTGAACGGGAGTTCAACTCCTACGGTGTGGAAAGCCACTACAGGACCTATGGTCGGAGCAAAGAAGTGGTCACCGAATGAAGCATCAAGCATCCTGTGCCGTGGAGGCGTCGATCAAGGCGATCCACAACGACATGGATGCGAGCCAACGTGGAGATCGCCAACACCAATAAGGTGTAGGCTATGTAAGACTCGTGGGCACTCATTCAGAACCGCCAAGTAGACCTTCTTCCTCCGGCGCCACTTAGTATCCGTAAGCTATCCGTGTATTTGAGTCATGTTAGTGTTGTAGTGATGTGAGTGTTGTAATGATTTGCGCTTGTAACCTGCACCGCCGAAGTTATTATTACCGCTTGCTTTTGGGTTACGCCGTGCTTCGCAGTAAAGTAGTCGCGCCCCGCTTCCAGAGAGTTGTCACTCGCTTTCAGAGAGTGGTCACGCCCGCCTTTCCGAGATAGTGCTCACTTCGCTTCGACATCACATGTCACGCCCTCCTTTCCGCAGAGTGGCCCCTTCGTGTTCCTAACGCTACATATGGATGTTTTGGTCGCCATTCACCTCACTCTTCTCTTCCTCTTCTCCTTTCTGCAGCAGTAAAACAAGATGTCTTCGCCTCATCGAACATTCGAGTGAGCAGAGAATTACAATCACTACGACAAAGCTTGCTTTGCCCTCATTGCAGGATCCCGGTTAATGTGTTTACCTCTCATACGCCAACGAATCCGTCCCGAGTTTTCATGAAGTGTTCAAATCTTTCAGAATCTCGCAAACTTAGCACGTAATGAATTATGCTTGTACATATCGGGTTTTCTTACTTTCATTTCAAACTTCAATTCTTTTGTAGAACACAACATGTCGATTTTGGCAATGGGTCGACGGTTGCCCAGAGCTTCAAGATATTGCAATGCAAATTGTCAGCTTTGCAAGAAGACTCCGTGGTGTTGCCGCACTGCGGCAAAGGCCTCGAGCGTCCGATGAACCAATGCAAGACTCCCGTGGTGTTACTGCAATTCGTGCAGTGCCTCGAGCGTTCGATCAACCCATGCAAAGTGAAGAGAAAAGGCTTCAAACATCGCATGACAGATGGAAAGAGTTGAGAAGTCGCTTCACAAGTTACTTAAGTTAGTTACTTTTATGTCTTTCTTCTTTTGTATCTTGTTCTTGCCAAGTAGAACGTCGGTGTGTAATGAGATTGTAATGTCCACTGCTATCTATGCATCACAATTCTTGATGAATGAGAATAAAATTGTTCTATCGACGAGATAACGAAGCACAAGAGTCCAATTACATTCCAATTAGCACACTCGCTTAGATTACAAATCACTTAATGAAGCACAACTTACAACATACAATAGACTACTAATGCTACTATCGCCACGCCGCTCCTCATCTTTGCCAGCATAGTACCTCAGATCGCCTTCCGCCGTGTTCCTCCCAAAGGTCTCTCGACGAACTGTTTCGTGGAAACGCTAACCTATCAGTGATTGTGGGTTCTGCCGCAAGTCATACCGAGGTCCTCAACCGCCGTGGTTTGCCAGATAGGGGCATCACCGATAACCGGGCGTTGAGAACAAGTCTGTGATCCAAGCATTAGGATCCGTAGTAGGCTCCGTGGAGGGCACCAACTCGCTCAGTTGCGGGATGGATGGGTGAATTGCTCGTGGCGCGGGATGGATTGGGTGAATTGCTCGTGGTACGGTTCGCCTTTATGGGTGAACGCCGAGGGTACATTGTGTACCCGACTCATACCATGGCGCCAGACGCCCATTGGAAATTGTCCAACATTGTGGGCCGCAAAGGAGAATCGATAACATCCGCCGCGGTTCCGGGTTGCACGTCTGCGTTTCTCCGGAATGTCCTCTTCGTGCTCTCCGGACGACGAAGACCGCCAGAGGGTCCCTCCGAGACGAGGACAAGATCGCCAGAGGGTCCCTCCAAGATGAGGATCAGATCGCAGTAGGGTCCCTCCGAGATGAGGATGGCATCGGCCAGAGAGTCCTCGCGGGCAATCGCGCTGACCCTCCTCCGCCCATGCTATCAAGGCCACTGGGTCGACTCGCCGGACGGAAGATGGAGGGGCGAGGGTACGCGACTACGCCCGTCCGATGCCTCGAGTCGACATCGCTGGCCCTTCCGCAGTCATGTTACGAACGACCGCTTGACATCATCAATAACCGCTTTCAAGACCGAAAAAGGCGGTCCATCGTGTTGTTTGTACCCGCCGAAGTTCCCATGCCAAGGCCGATAGCGATCTTCAAACGATCCACTGCGATGGTTACGTAACAAACAAAATTTTGTTAGTTAACCCTATTTCGGAGGGTGGTTAATCTACTACGACTCAACGCATCAATCGCCATTGCGGTCGACGGCAGGCAGTCCATCCCCAAGTCCAAGCGCTCGGCGTGACTAGGATCTCGCATGTCGGGCCGGGGCGCCACCAATCTCATCCGTGTGTTTCAGACGCATTCACCCAAGCACGCGGTCGAAGTCCCTAGATCGTATGGTCAGGCTCTCCCGTGAACCGGAATCGGTGGCCGCTCGCCATGCATCTACCCACTACCGCGCTTGAAGCTACCATCGCCTTATGCATCCTTTTTGTCCGCTCAAGGTCCAACAAAATAAATAAATTATGGTACCGACATAACATATGACTAAAGGGTCTACAATATTATTAAGCAATGCAATGTACTTACAAGTGACTACGCCGCAAGCGGTCGCCCTAGAGCAGGGGATCTCCGGTTCAGTTGAATCGCCTCATCACCCGCTAGGGTTGTACGGCTCGACCATGGGAGAACACCAGATGACAAGTTGTCCTCCAAGACGCCACATCTGGTGGCATAGCGAGCCTGCTGCCGGGGCCGTGTTCTCGCACGTAAGCATCCGCCCAAGGAGCCCATATTATGTCGTTCTCATGCGTGGTCTCGAATTCATTGTGGAACTCGTGGTATATGCGGCGCACCTCTCCCTAGACCAACCCAAGATCGCCATTAGCCCATCGGGATCCCATGGTCGGCCTTCCACGGATCCTCCTCGTCCGCCTCACCATAGAAATGTTGTGTAAAGGGTAAGGTGGATCGGGCGCGAAGTACGGCCGTCCGACCGCTGGCGTTCCCACGACCACAACAGAATAGCAGTGTGGCAACCCGAGAGCACGGTTCTGCTCCTGCGGCGACGTCGGAAGCGCAGACAAAGTCATGCAGACGTCACAAGACAAGAGAAATGAACCCCAATCTTTGCGGCATGTCCTCATCGTCAAGGCCCACGATAGACTCGCAAGGTGAATATAACTGGCACACCATGTCCTCGCGTGCTAGGGAACATGATCCACCCAATATAAACAACAAATATGCAATAAAGTGGCATCGAACCACCTCCTCCGCTGCGCCAATTGGGCAATGCATGAATCGTCGCAGCCCAACCGTGTGGAATGCCCTTTGACCTCTCGGGATAGGCTGGCCAAACGATGATGGAGACGCGCTTCCAATCCGACGACTCGGAGGAACAATCGACGGCCAAGAATCGGAAGGCGGTAATGAAGTCGACATCTTGCGTTGTCACCGCCATCTCCCCACCGAAGTGGAACGTAGGGTCTCCTACCGCCAACGATCAACCAAGGCGAAAGAAGAGAGGCATCAATTAGGAAGTTTCGCCCCATGTTCAAGATGGCATAACGCATCACCGTTGATTGACGGCTCAAACATACCGCTCGTGCCGAGCTGCCAGTTCTCTCGGTCCCCGTGTCACTAGAGTTGGTGGCCCATCGCCATCAATCCAAGCGTGATAAATATGCTTGCCGCCCCATGCCGCTTTCAAGTAGGGGTGGTAGAGCACGTGCTATTGCCGCAAATAGACAAAACTAACATTAGCAAAATCTAAGCACGCATTTTAATCGGTACAAAATGCAATAAGCAAAAAATTAAACACTTAACTAAACCTCACTAATCGAATGCGCTACGCGCTTATGAGCTCCTCGATCGCACGCTGCTGGTTTATATACGCCACAATCGACAACGAAAGACAAATGACGCGATGTAAAGAAAAGTGAACAAAGAAAATTGCATCCTTCCAACCTCTTCGTGCAAAGTACGCGCATGAAAGCGAGGAGAAAAAAGCGAAGCGGCAAGCGAAAGCGAGGAGAAAGAAATGCGACGCGGGGGCACTCAAGGCCGGTCGGGCAGTGCACGCACACGCCTGGGGGGCAGGTCCCCGCCGCCAGAGACGCGGTAGGAGCACTGTTTCGAGGCTACTTTTGCTAATTATGGCGAGTTGAGGCTATTTTCGTAATTAATTATCGCTACAGGGCTACAACAGTAAAAAAAATTCCCGCCTTCCTTCTGGATGAGCGCGATGGTGGACCTGGCCATCCGGAGGTCGGTGGTGAGGAGGGCGGAGATGTCCTTGAATGAGCCGACGAGCTTGTCGATGCGGGTGCGAAGGTAGGGGAGCCAAAAGCCCAAAACTGGACCCTGACGAGGAGTGTGCAGGAGCGGAAGACGGTCACACCGCAACGCATGATGAGAAGGCCCATCTGGAACGGGGTGAAGCCAAGGGCTCGGAGCTCGGTGGCGCGGGGCGCGAGGGTCTTCGGGACGCTGCATGTGAGGGTCTACGGGGGTCTACAAGTCCGGCTGCCGCTCGATGAGCGACGGGTCTTCGCACTCACGGGAATTTATGGAGCAGTGCTTTTTGAATGGCTTCAAGGCTATTAGGGAAGCGGCTGCTAAGTTTATCAAGGAGCATGATGCTAAGGGCTACGCCGAAGAGTTCCCAACCGACAACAATCGTGTTGCCCTTCTCAAGTAAGGCCAGTCAGTGCAGCAACCAAACCCAACCATCCTTATAAGAGTACTCAAAAGACCCAAAAATTTCAAGTTTTTAAAAACTTGTTTGAAGTTTGGTTCAATTTTGATTTCTTGCCAAATTCGAAAACTTTCAACCGTTTTCACTCTCCTCTTTGGGTTTTCCGTCTTTCCAACCCGAAGATGCCACAACGCTACCCGTCTTCTCCCCTGTTCCTGGCCACATCACGTCACGCCGCCATGCACTCCCGCGTGCACCGCCTTGGCACACCGTCGCCTACGCCCGCGCCAAAAACCCCACCAGGACCTTGCCACTCGCCGCTAGCTCCCTTCCTCAGCCTCCAATCACAAGACGATCCGCCCACGCCGTGGTTCAATTTCACACCGCTACTGCCGCCACCACCCTCGTCGGCTATAAAACCTAGCCCGGGTGACACCATCTCCACCTTTAGCCTCACTCCACTCCCGCAAACCTCCCTCTTCGTCCTCAACGCCGGTCGCGCTGCTGTCCGACCCGGATTTTCTAATCTCGAATCCTCTGTGAAAGACACTATGTTATTCCCTGGATCAATAGATAGCACTCACAGGCACATTGCTGAATCATTTCATACATGGCGTGAATTAAACCATACCATTCATTAATTTAACACATCAGAGTTTACATAGACCGCATCGGGTCAAATTTTACAATAAGGACCGAACATGCCAAAGATTACATCACAAAATTAGCGGAAGCGACAATGGAGCAAAAGGGGTAGAGCACATCTCTCCACAGGCAAGCGACTGGGGAGACCCGTGTGCATCCGATATTATCCGAAAACTCAGATAATATAGGATGCACACAAGTACCAACGGAGTCAACTAGACTGGGGTGAGACTAGAACAGCTAAAGACTAAACTACGCTTCATTATCTCCTGGGCCTTCGACTTCTGTATCCTTGTAGTAGTCGTAATCTCTGGGATTTCCTACTTCTGGGGTTTTTGGGGAAAAGAGCGAGAATAAGCACAACTTTCATGCTCACGAGTCAATACACACAATGCAATAATATACGTGCAAGGCTTTAACAAGGATGGCTCAGGTTCTTTTATTTGCTAAAGCAACATTTTCAATTATCATAATTACAAATTCCTACCACTTAGCATTTTAACCAAATTGCATTTTATTAAAGAGGGTAATTATGCAATATTTATAACAGCAGAGGCTACCTCCACCTTATGCTTAATTTGATTGGGGCTATCCCCATTTATTAACACCACTGAGTTCGGAAACTCAGGAAAATCCAATCTCAGGGCTAGGTGAGCCTATCACATTTATCATCCCACCACAAAGGTTTTTGAAATAGAACTAACTCTAATAAAGTTCTCATGTCCGCCTTTGACCATAGGCACAGCTGTTCGAACAGTTTATTACTCTGCAGAGACTGTACACTTTACCCACAAGAGATAATCGTCTTGATATGTACACACACTTCTTTAGACATGTGAATCAAGGGGAGATCACCACAAGACCTTTACAATGCCTCCCTCAGTATTAGTTACACCCTCTAAGGTTTCGTCTAAGAAGGGTTACGTTTGTGTAGACCCGTTAACCCCTTCACAGACCCCCTCTTGCGCCCTCTCAATGACTTACGTCATGCGCCTCGACCCCCTTCGCCACGAAGGCTTACGGTGTTGCGAGATATCTACCTGGTGCAATTCGTACTGATGGATACAAATTATTTAGCCAGGTTATACTTTACAGACTTGTGGTTGCACTGTTTTACATTGGGAGGTCATAACAAGATTAAGTTCTTGGGGTCATCTGGGCGGCTCATTCCACATACCATACATTCCTTGGGCTGCATTAACACCCATCAACATACCATCCATCCTACCATCCGCCCAGACGGTAACAACAAGTTATTTGGGTTTTTGAGGAGTAAAATACATCAACTCAACCATCTCAGTCATTTACCCACAATGACTGCCCAAAACCACTTTCATGTTTAAAAGATGATGATTGGGACATTTAATGTCCCAGTACTTAAGCAAGACTAGCATGTCTGCGAGGGACTACGACTTGGTGGTGGTTCTTGCGGTAAAGGTGATGTCGAAGGGCGCCAGCTCAGCCGCCCATTTGTCTATCCAGCCCGAGGCATCTTTGTTCTGTAGCATCAACGCTAACGGGTAGGATGTCCGGACCGTGATGGGGTGCGCTAAGAAATAGTGCCGGAGCTTTCGCGAGGCCATGAGCAAGGCATACATCAGCTTTTGAGCTCTGTGTATCAGATTTTGGCCCCCTGCAGGGCCTCCGAGACATAGTATATTGGGCGCTGACCATTGCGTTCTTGGACAAGCATTGCGCTTACTAACGATGGAGTGGTAGCAATGTATAGTAGAAGATCGTGCTTACCTCGCCAGGGCTAGTCATGCTTGGCGGCCTTCAAGAAGGTACTTGTTTGTGGTCCTCGAATGCTCTCTGGCACTCGTCTGTCCAACGGAACGGATCCGATCCCCAGAGTGTTTTGAAGAAAGGCAGAGCCCTCTCAGCCGAACGGGACAGGAATCGGTTGAGGGCGGTGAGGCGGCCCGTCAATTTTTGCACCTCGCGAGTGTTGTGAGGGGGCTTTATCTCCTGGATTGCCTTTATTTTATCGGGGTTGGCCTCAATGCCTCTTTCGGACACGAGGAAGCACAGGAGGTTGCCCGCCTTTACACCGAAGGCGCACTTCTCCGGGTTGAGTTTGATTCCCTCTGAACAGAGGTTTTCAAAGGTTTCTTGCAAGTCCTTCGCATGTGTTCCTGCGAGCTTGCTCTTGACCACTATATCATCCACGTATGCTTCTACATTGTGGCCCAGCTGGTCGGCTAAGACCTTTGTGATGAGACGGGCGAAGGTTGCCCCCGCGTTCCTGAGGACGAAAAGTATGCGAGTGTAGCAATATGTTCCTATTGGGGTGATGAACGCTGTCTTTGGTTCGTCCTCTTTGGCCATGAGCACCTGGTGGTACCCGGAGTAGACGTCCAGGAAGCTCATGAGCTCGCAGCCCGAGGTGGCGTCCACCAGTTGGTTGATGCGGGGTAGGGGAAAGTCGTTCTTGGAGCATGCTTTATTGAGGTCGGTGAAGTCGACGCACATGCACCATTTACCCGTCTCTTTCTTTACGAGGACGGGGTTGGCTAGCCACTCCGAGTACTTGATCTCGTGAATGACTCCTCCTTTTAGTAGCTTCGCTATCTCTTTCTTTGCCACCTGCAAGCGGTCCGCAGACATGCACCGCAGCTTCTATTTCGCGACGCTTCGAATGGCTAGACGGTGCTCAAGTATTCCCCATGCTATGCTGGGAAGGTCTTCTGATCCCCAAGCGAAGGTGTCCGTGTTGCTGCAGAGTACGTCGAGGATGGCGTCGCATGCCTCCGCCCCGAGCTCCGAATCGAGGGCCACTGTCCTTTCTGGTGAGTTTAGGGGGGCTCTTCGGAGCTGCCCCTGCGGTTTAGGCTTCGGCACCCACTTTGATGACATCAGCGCTGCTTGATCCTTGTCCGGCCCGACGGTGTGGACGTGTCAGGCTGGCGAGAGGGCCTCCAGCTCTATATGTCTTACCAGGTCTCGGTCTCCCCGATCTGTGATGATCTCCTCCGGTGTAGGGATCTTCATGCACAGGTAATTGTGGTGAGCTATTGCGCCGAAGGTATTGAGCGTGGCCCGGCCAAGGATTGCGTAGTACTGGTAGGCCATTTGGACCACATCAAATGTGACGACCTCGGTTCGGGATCGATGCGAGTCGTCTGAATGTGACCAAGTTAGGTTAATCGACCTGTAGGCCATCACGGGTCTTCCTCCGAAGCCTAGCAGGGGTATGCCCGGGGGGGTTAGGCAATCTCGGGGAATCATCATCCTGCCAAAGGTGTCCACGAACAGGAGGTCCGCCGAGCTCCCTCCGTCAACGAGGACGTGCCTAACCTCAAAATCCGTGATGTTGGCGGAAATGACGAGGGGGTCCTGGTTAGACTGCTCAATGCCGCGTCTGCGTCTTGCCGAAGCCGCTTGAAAAGCCGTACATAGACGATGGCAGCGAGCCCGAGCCCGAGCCCTACCAAAAACTGCTTAGCAAAAACGTATTATTTTAATGTTTTTTTTGAATAAATAGTAATATTTAATTCATTTTAAGAATAAAAAAGGGTTTTTTATATATTTTTTTATTCATTTTGTCGGGTCTGCGGGCTTTCGGGCCGAAAATGGAGTCCCAGGCCCGACCCGGACTGGGTCGGGCTCAGGCTGGGCCACCCATGAACATCTCTAGTCCTGGTGCGGGAAATACACCCCGCGGGCATCCTCAGGGCTGAAGGATATGGGTATCTCGGCGTAGCGAGACGAGTTAGACGCAGGGTATGTTGTGAGATGGTGAATTTGTCGGGCGTACGCGCGCCGCTGCCTTTTCGAAGGCATAGTGAGCGAGGATCCTCTGGAGATCATGTTAATGATCCTTTGCTGGCGCTCCTCGCGGCCCACTCCTATGCGGGGAATCGGTGGTGGGGCGGGCAGCCAGCTGCCGGCCCCACCTTCCTCGTGCGCGGTGGGCTGCCGTCCGCGGTCCATGTAGTCCCGCATGGCCGCTATGGTGCGGCACTGTATTGTCGATGCGGTTGTCAGTTTGGCGACCACCGCCCCGCACGTGCCCTCGGCCGCGGCCGCCGCACCCTCCACGCCTTCCGCCTTCAGCCCGGGGGGGGTTGCTGTCGACGTGGTAGACGTTGCAGCCCTTTTGTTTGTAGTCGACGTTTCGTGGTTTGGCGGGTGCCTCTTGTGCAGCGGCGGATGTTGGGGCCCCAGGGGCTGTGGCTCTCCGAGTGCTGTCCTCCTCCATCCGGGCGTACTCTTCCATTTTGTCGAAGAGCTCTGCCACCGTGCGGACAGGCTTGTGAGCTAGCCTTTACGACAAAGGCCCTCTCCAGAGTCCGCATGTTGCCGCGTTGATGATGGTTGTTTCGTTGACGTTCTTCACCTGGCATTTCACCTCCGCGAATTTTTTGAAGAAACTCCAGAGAGACTCGTCGGGGGCCTGTTTTACCGCGAACAGGTGTCCTGGGCCTTTTGGTTCCGTGTAGTTTCTCTAGAAGCTGTCGCGGAGGAGGTCCTTGAGCTGCTCCCACGCGTACACAGAGCGTGGGGGGATGGTGAAGAACCATGTCAACGCCACCCCTTTGAGGTCTAGGGTGACGCTCTTCGCCTTCGTGGTGTCATCTCCTCCGGCCGCCTCGATGGCGGTCTCGTACACTCGAAGAATTTCAGGGGTCCGTGCACCTTCAAGGGCGCATTCTCCAGATCTTGAAGCTCAGGTGGGCTGGCTATCTCCACCACGCTTAGCTGGAGATTGGGTCACCCCGATCTTGGGGTGTGGGGTGGAGGTTGGGCTCTCTTGGGGTGTGGGGTGGAGGGCGGGCTCTGCTCCGCTCATGGGCAATTGCTTGGAGCGGGTCACGAGAGGTTGTCTCCGTGGTGCCGAGGTCCGCCAACTCTACGGCGGATGGTTGCCGACTCTGCTGAGCTGCCAGACGATCCTGGCTTGCGCCCGCGGCGTGGAGTTATTTGCTTCCTCCTCCAAGGCTTGGGCGGGGGGCGTGGCTGCCGCTAAAGTTATGCTTCGCTTAGCCCTCAGGGTGGTCGGCGCCACAGCTGTCGCGGCTGCTTTGGCTGCCGAGAACTTGGGCCCGGCCCTCGTACAAGGGGCCATGTTGGGGTGTTGGGTTATGTTAGTGCTTTGCAGCTTTCCTGCCGGTCCCCACGGACGACGCCAACTGTCGTAGCAAAAAAGACTAAACAGTAGAGAGAGGGGACCCTGGGTATCCGCAAGGGTGTCTGAAGGGTCCTCAAAGGGGGGATTGGTTGTCAGGAAGTAAATATGTATTACTTTCTTGGAGAAAAAATACAATCTGCCCTATTACATGGGGGGAGGTGACTATTTATAGCCTTTTCACTGAGTATACGAGATTACAAGTCTACCCCTTACAGGGCCCTATACTGGTAGGGGCTGCAGGGGCTTTTCCTGCCCCTAGATATAGCTTCTGGCTCATGGTGGACCTTCTTGGCCTTGGTCCACCCCACTGATGCACCTGGTCCAACGGTATTGTGATCCCTTTGGACTCTTTGGGCTTTAGAGTCGCCTTTGGGTACCCCTCGGGACCCTCCGGACCCTGGGGATCCTCCGGGCCCCCTTCGGGACCCTCGGGACCTTGGGGACCCTCGGGCCGCTCTAGTAGCTCGCCTGGCCGTGGGGGCCGGTGTGCCGCCCCTACGACAAACGCTTACTAGAGGTCTAGAGCATAATGAGCATAACTGGAATAATGATGTATTTTAAGAAACATTTTTTCCTTGTTCTTGATTGTCATTCTTTTTTGGGTGTGAATAGAATGATATGTCCATTAGATGCTATACTACTCATTGTGTAAATTATGTAATAAAACTGAGGAACATGTAGACAATTTTAGGCCCCCTTCTTGTAGAAATTAAGCTAATTATAAATAAAATCTGTTTGTAGCGGTTATTTGAGTGCTAGAATGTGTCATGTGTGATTGATTTGTTATGAATATTATGTATGTATTCAAGAAGCCCAACGGATGATATATATAGGGTACAAAGGGGACACAAGACTAAACCCTAGTATAAGAAAAATACCACAAATACCCTTAACACCCCCTTCAAATGCAAGGCGTATACAATAGCATTGCATTTGGAAAGGGTTGACACTACAATAGGGAAAATATGAAGTCCGAGTCTTGATAATGTAGTCGTAGTGTGCAACTCTTAGAAAATATATCGAGTATCAAAATATCTCCTCCCATCCAGGGTCGTACAACAGCCCATAAAACACAATGTCGTGGTATAAACTAGACCAGACAGTAAACAAGAGGGGAGACCCTCCGCCTCGTAAGAAGGGGCCGAAGGGTCTCGGATGTGGAGTTCGGACTAGAAATGGTCTTATTTTTATTGCCAAAGGAAGGATCCCTTTACACGGTACATGGAATTACACTTGTACCCCTAGTGAAGTACACGGAACGTAGGGGCAGCAGGGGGGTTTCTAAGCCTAGGAGTAGGTCTGGGAGCACAGTAGTCCTCCCCGACTGGCCTACCAGGTTGTGGACCCAGATACCTCACCGTGCTCCTACTGGGTGATGTGAGGACCTCAGAGCCCCCTTGGGGGTGTCTAAGCTCATGCCTCCCGGGGACCCGGGGACCCCTCGGGCCTTGGGGCCACCTCGGAGCCTCCGGGACACTTCCCCGGGGTGCCTCCGGGTTCACCTTTGGGGCCTTCGGACGCTCCCCCGGGGGGGCCTCGGGGCCCATCCGGAGGCCCTTCATCGTGGTCCCCTGCGGGGCCCCCCGAAGCATCGCAGGTCCTTCGGGTTGTCGCCTGTGCCGTGAGGGCCGGTGGGCCGCCCCTACGACAAGCCCCTCGCGGTCGAGGCCCTGCTTCGCCATGGCTGAAACCGCGCCGTTCTCCCGAAGGGTCCAGGCACACCGTCCCCTCGGGCTTGGCGAAGCATGGTTTGGAAACGTTGGTGAAAGTCCTGTGCTGGTGGAACCTGCGATGTTTCGGGTTGGTGCGCGCCATAATGGCGCGGCTATGCGCCTGTTGGGATTTCCCGCCGCGGCGTCTCGGGTTGTGCGTGCCATAAATGAGCGACTACGCACTGTTGACGGGCTGCACGTGGCGGTTATGCAGTGGACCGGAACGCCTCGAGTTCCACCCGTAGGTCTGGCCGGCCTATAAATATGCGGCACCCCCCCTGTAGAACCACCCCATTGCCATTTCTGCTCCCTCTGTTAGTCCGCGTGCGCGCTGCCTTGTTCGCTGTGGTCTCCATCATGGCGAAGGGTGCTAGGGATGGAGCCGGGGAGGTGTCTTATACTAAGCGAGGGGAGGTCCTCAGAATCAACCTTGTGCTCGGCACCCTTGTTGACGAGGGCAAGCTGGAGAGTCTGGAGAAGGTCCGGGCGCCCGGAGCGGAAACTACCCCAGCTCCCCGAGACGATGAGGCGGTTGTCTTCGTCGCGTTCCTCGACGCTGGTCTTCGCTGTCGTGGTGTTGACCTCGTCGAGTGACATGCTCCGGTTATCTGAGGTGGAGCGGGCGCAACCACACCGGTCGATCGCAAGCTCGGGGTCTTGAGTGGATGCCATGGTCGCGCGCAGGCCGGTCTGGGCGAGGGCGACTGTTCGCGTATCTACACGACGGTCGCTGTCAGCCGAAGAAGAAAAAGAACAGTGGCGAGACGCTGAATTTTGGCAGCGTGAACTTCCAGCCACGCGCCCGGTGCTCGATGTACGTGCCCACCCCGGCGGCGCGGAACCGCTGGGACACCGACTGGACGCGTCGGTGGTTTTACCACAAGTCGTCACCACGAGAGGACGGCTTGCATTCGCGGGGTGGGCCGATAAGACTTGTGGCCAGTCCCGAGGTGGGCCCCACCGTGCGGGAGGAAGCTCTCCTGCAGCTTCTGGACGGACGTAATGACGATTCTCTACCCGGATCGGTGGAAGAATTTCTGCGCCGGATCTCGCCCTTGCCCGGATCGAGCGTGGAGATAGGAGCGGCGAAGTTTGGGCGGCCGACCCTGACCGTCAAGGGGCGCGAAGGTATGAGTCTTTACATCACGGCCTCGTTGTCCTTCCGTGGGGCCCGGCCTTTTGTCCTTCGCACGGCTCATGACTTTTGTTCTGGTCGGGTGTCTTCGCGAGCCAGTTGTGGCCATCAACGAGGCGGCTCGCGCGGCCGAGGTGCTTCTGTGCCAGATATCTGGCGAGAACATTCAAAATGCGCGTGTGGTGGTGCGCGATCGCCGCTCAACCGGGCGTACGGTCCGTCCGTTCGTCTTTCCGAACGTCCGGACCCGGACGCCAGGAAGAGGAAATGTGCGCGGCCCGTTGAGGGCAGCGGACCGGGACCGATTGACGCGGTGCCGCTGCTTGCCGCCGTCCCTTGCGAGGCGGCTGGTCCGTCGGAGGGTGCGAAAGCTGCGGACCGTCCTGCGAAGCGGCAGGCGGTGGTCCCAGAAGTTGAGGGTTTGGCGAGTTCGCGTGGCTCTTCATCAGGCGAGCCTAGCGGCTCGGCCGATGATGGTGCGTCGGAGGATGCCGTGGGCGCATGCGCGGCGAGGTGGCTAAGGCGACAGCGTAATTGACAGACGAGCCTTGCCATTGAGGAGTCTTCCGACGAAGAGACTCCGTCGTATGTATACGCTGCGGAGTTGGAGGTAACTCTGGGCACCCCGGTCACTCCGGGGTGTGCCGACATCGTTACGGAGGAGGCAGTCGCTCCACAGTCCCCGCGAGGTATGAACGGCCGTCCATTTTGGTGATTGCTGTCGCATGCCTTAACACTTGTGCGTGCGTAGGGCGGGCGATCTTGAACCGGCCGGCGGAGAGAGAGCGTGTGGCGGGCGGCGACGTCGAAGGAGGCCACCACCGGTTACTGTGGTCCGGCTCCGCGACGCGACTCTGCGCCGTGGTGCCGGACCGTGTAGACGCTGCCCCGCGAAGCCGCAAGGACTTCGTCATGAGTCCCGGCGTTGCGAAGGTTTGCGAGGCGGTGGGGAATTTTGCTCACTCGCCGCTCCTCCCTGGCCTTTTCAAGAAGATGGCCATAAGCGACATGATCGAGAGCGTGGAGGCGAATGCCATGAAGGTTTGTCTTTTTGGCGCAACTTCAGCGTTCTTTTGTCGTTTCCGTGGGTCCACTAACGAGGTGTTATTCGCGTGCAAACAATGATGCTGGCACGGGTGCTAGATGATAACATCGCACGGTGTTTCGGCAAAATCCAGCGAGAGGTCGAGAAGGAGCACTCGAAAAGCGAGGCCCTTAGCGGTAAGTGCGACTCCCTCGAGTTGAGGATAAAAACTTTGGAGGAGCAAGTGTCAGGGCTCCGGTCCGAGCTGGAGGCTTCGCGGAGGGCTCGGGCGTCGCTCGAGGAGGACATGGCGGCGGAGCGCGAGTTGTCGGAGACCATGGGGACCGCGACCTTCGAGGCGCTGGTGATGCTGGAGGACGCTGTGATGAAGTTTGGTGCAGTGCCCCCTGCGAGAACTCACCGGCCAGCTGAGACGGACATCACCTGCCAGGTCAAGAACGCGCGAGGGCTATCGCCCTGCGGCCCGGACGTCACGGAGACCATCTGCGGAACAGTACTGGCGCGAGACCTGGCGTCTTTAGACAAGGCAGGGTACGCGCATATAGATGCGCTTGTTACCCTTCGGTTGCCGTGGCCACCGAAGAGGAGTTGGCGGCGTGGAACGGCTGACGCCGAAGACGAGCAAGGTCATACGGAGGACTATTTGGGCGTTCGCGTGGACACGCAGAATCGACAAAGTCCTTCCAAGATCAAGACGAGAAGGCCAAAGGAAAGTCTCCGCTACCGAGAAGCGGTGGGCTCTAAAGCGGCGAGCGGGGGTTCCTCCGTGATGACAAGGTGTGACCCTCCGCTTGCCCGTAGCGGCTCAAAACTCTTAATGTAGCATAGTGTTGCGAATTGTAGTTTGGGCGCTTCGGTCTCTGTTTGCTCTATGTCTTTTTTTTGGATGTTGGGGAAGCAAAAAACACTTTTTTGGTGGGGGCTTTTGCTCGTGTAATGGCCTGCTGGTGTTAAATGAGAAAACCTTTTGTCTTGGCGATGCGTCTTTATCCCTGCCTGAACTTGTTGTTTTAAGTCAAGACGATGTGGTCTATACAGGGTGAGCGATGCTTGTTTAAGTGTGCGGTAGAGGGAGGTCTCGGCCGCCCATGGGCGGCGGTTCGTGATCACTGCCTCGCGGCGCCCTCGAAGGAGCGCGAGATCCTAGACAGTGGCTGTGAGGTTTGGTACGGAACATCATGTGCCATGGCGCAAGTGGCGGCGATGGAAGAGGGCCAATCCAAACCGCTCTATGAAGATGTTTTTCCGTGTTGAGGCGAGAGGCCGCAAGGTGCGCCAAGAGATGCGGGCCTTCGGGCGCCGCAGGGGGCTGCAGTGCGAGCGGGGCCCTGGTGCCCTCAGCGCCCAGGAGAGCCGACAAGCTCGTCGGATACTCCCAAAGACGTGGTCGACTGAGGCAATATGAGCGACTAATTGCTTCAGGCGCCTGACGAGGAGTTGTTTGTTGGGCGACGATAGGGAAGAGTGGGACTTTGTCCCAAAGATGTCTGGGCCGTTCTACAGGCGGTTATGCGAGCAACAATTTGTGCTCCCTATTTGTTTCGTGTTGTAACGTGATGAGATGTACATTGTGTTGAGTATTTTTTAATAATATCGACGTGATTGTACTGCACGACCTTCAGTAAGGTCTGCCTTGGTCGGTTCCGCTTGTTTGTTTCGGGGGAGGCGGAGCCTCGCGCCGTCCCCCGTTCTCTTTAGATAGGGCTGGGAGCCCGATCTTTTGTTCTGGGAGAAGCCTCATGCGTCCCCATTCTCTTTAGATAGGGCTCAGGAGCTCGATCTTTTTGTTCGGGAGGCGAAATCTCGCGCCGTGCCCCATTCTCTTTAGATAGGGCTCCGGGAGCCTTGACCTTTGTTCGGGGGAGGCGAAGCCTCGCGCCGTCCCCCATTGTCTCTAGATAGGGCTCCGGGGAGCCCTGATCTTTTTTGTTCGGGGGAGGCGAAGTCTCGCGCCGTCCCCCATTCTCTTTAGATAGGGCTCCGGGAGCCACAGTCTTTGTTCTGGGAGGCGAAGCCTCGCCGCCCCCATTGTCTCTAGATAGGCTCCGGGAGCCCTCGATCTTTGTTGGGAGGCGAAGTCTCAAGGCCGCCCCCATTCTCTTTAGATAGGGCTCAGGGAGCCCTGATCTTTGTTCGGGGAGGCCTCGCACCGCCCCCCATTGTCTCTAGATAGGGCTCGGGAGCCCCAGATCTTTGTTGTTCGGGGGAGGCGAAGCCTCGTGCCGTCCCCCATTCTATTTAGATAGGGCTCCGGGAGCCAGTCTTTGTTCGGGGAGGCGGCCTCGCCGCCCCCATTCTATTTAGATGGGGCCCGGGAGCCCCGATCTTTTGTTAGGGAAGCCTTGCGCCATCCCCCATTCTCTTTAGATAGGGCACCGAGGAGCCCTGATCTCTTTTGTTCGGGGGAGGCGGAGCCTCGCGCCGTCCCCCATTCTCTTTAGATAGGGCTCGTGAGCCTCGATCTTTGTTCTGGGAGGATGGCCTCTGCCGCCCCCATTCTCTTTAGATAGGGCTCGGGAGCCCGATCTTTTTGTTGAGGCGAAGCCTCGCGCCATCCCCCATTCTCTTTAGATAGGGCTCAGGGAGCCAGATCTTTTTTGTTGGGGCGGCCTCACGCCGTCCCCCATTCTCTTTAGATAGGGCTCCGAGAGCCCCGATCTTTGTTCGGGAGGCGGCCTCGCGCCGCCCCCATTCTCTTTAGATAGGGCTCAGGAGCCCCGATCTTTGTTGGGAGGGCGGCCTCACGCCGCCTCCCATTCTCTTTAGATAGGCTCGGGAGCCCCGATCTTTGTTCGGGGAGGCGGCTCTGCTTGCTGCCCCCCATTCTCTTTAGATAGGGCTCCGGGGAGCCCTTATGTGGACCGAGGCCTAGGGCCATGCGCGGTGTCCTGGGTTTATACGCCTTGCTTGCATGAAGGGGGGCGGTGTGCACCGGGGCCTAGGGCCTTGCGTGGTGGCTTGAGTTTATACGTGCGCCTTGCTGAAAGTGCGGTGTGCACCGGCCTAGTGCCATCTTGTGTGGCTTGAGTTTATACACTGCCCGCTGAAGGGTGCCGGTGTGCACCAGGCCTAGGGCCATGCGCGGTGGCTTGAGTTTATACACCGGCCCTGAAGAGTGCAGGGTGTGCACCGGGGCCTAGGGCCATCTTGCGGTGGCTTGAGTTTGTAGAGAGGTGACCGCGAGGTAGTTGCCCCACGTTGTCTTCTTTGTAATGGCATCAAGTTCCCAAAAGTTACATATTTGTACATGCCGCCCCGAGGTCCCACTGGGTGGGTTTGGAGGAAGGGCGGATCCTTGTCGGTGTGATCGGACCTTTGTACAAAATACAAAAGAAAAAACCTTCTAGGGATAGAATCTGCGCAGGCTCTTGGCGTTCCAGGTATGGCCGAGCTGTTGGCCCTCCGGGGTTGCGATGTAGTGTGCCCCGGCCCTTGTGCTCTTGGTGATGATGTAGGGGCCCTCCCATTTAGACTCGAGCTTGCCCACTGTGGAGGGGTTGGCGACTCGTTTGAGGACCATGTCGCCAGGTGCGAGCGAGCGGGGCCTCACTTTCTTGTTGTATGATCTTGCCATGCCATCCGCGTACCTCGCCATGGTTGAGATTGAGATTGCTTTGACGCGAGTTTCTTCTAGGAGGTCGAGGGAGACTTCGCGATTGGTAGGGTCGACATCTTGTGTTGCCTGCAGAGATCTTGCGGTGAGCTCGCCAGGGGTCATTGCTTCATCCCCGAACAGCAGCTTGAACGGGGAGAAGCCCGTGGCTCGAGTAGGCGTTGTGCGGAGGGCCCATAATGCCTTCTATAGCTCTTCTGGCCAGAGCCCCCTTGGCAGTCCCACGAGGCGTTTGTTGAGGCCGGCGATCAGGTTGCCATTGGCCCGCTCCACAGCTCCGTTGGCCTCAGGGTGGCCCACGGAGGCAAAGCGACAGATACCGAGGCCATGACAAAACGCTTTGAAAGTCAGTGAGTCAAAGCGGGTGCCGTTATCGGTGATTTACGGCGTCCGCGGCACCCGTGCACTGCAGATGATGTTCCTCCATGCAAATTTCGGCGGCGCGCCGTGATTTTGGTGACGGGCTCGCCTCCACCCATCTCGAGAAGTATTCTATGGCGACAAAAGCGAATCCCAGGTCGCACCTTGCGGCCGGAAAGGGCCTATGATGTCGATCCCCATCACGCCGAAAGGGCAGATAGGTAGCGGTGGAGGGTAATCTGCGCGCCGGGATATGACTAGCCCATTGGCAACCTTGGCAATGCCGAACGAGGTCCTGGGCGTCCGGGCCATGTTAATATCTGAGCCCTGGCAAAAGGCCTTGCGACGATGCTTGGGGAGCTTAGTGCGCTCCATGATCTCCCTCATGGATGTGCAAAGAGTCCCTCCCTTCTTGGTGCGTCTGCATGGAGAAATGGGGTGCACACACCCCCCTTGTACAATTCGCCGTTCATGATGCGGTAGTTTCGGGAGCGATGCTTGAGTCTTCGCGCCTCCGACGAATCTTCGGGCTCTTCGCCTTGGAGGTAGGCGATGATCGGCTTCGTAATCTGCCGTCGACCGGCCAGGGGCGGGGCGGGGTCCCTTGCCCTAATGCCGGTCGGTGTTTGGAGCTCGGCCCTTATGCTTCCAAGGATGCCTGGCTCCTCCTCTGGCGGCCGAGGGGTCTGTGATCGTCGAGAAGACTTCGGGCTTGGGCGATCCCTGCGCTTCGCCGCCTTGGAGAGCCGTCTGCTTGCTTCATTGTTGCCCGTGGGATTGCTTGTATGGTGATCCGAGGAAGTGACTCATTGCGGCTCATGACCTTCGTGTATCGTGCCATTTGGGGTCCCGGTGACGGCTCTTGTCAAAGTGGCCCGCCATGAGGCGGGAGTCGCTCTTGACTATGACGCGCTTGGCGCCCAGGGCCTTAACTGCGAGTCAATGATGAGAGCTTCATACTCCATGACATTGTTGGTTATGGGGAAGTCGAGCGTCTTTGCGTATGACATGCTCCGTCCATCCGGGCGACGATATAGCTTGTGCCGCTCCTCTGCGCACCACGATCCGTCTGTGTGGACGGTCCATGGTGCGTCTAGCTGTTCCGCGAGGTGGTCCTCTGCTTGGGGGGTCCATTCGGCGACGAAATCCGCCAGGGATTGGGATTTGATTGCCGTGCGGGGCGCGAAGGTGATGTCGAAGGGTGCCAGCTCTGCCGCCCACTTGCCAACGCGCCCGGTCGCATCTTTGTTGCGGAGCATAAGCGCCAGAGGGTAGGATGTTGGTACGACAATGGGATGCGCCAGGAAGTAGTGGCGGAGCTTGCGCGAGGCCATGAGTAGGGCGTACACGAGCTTTTCCAATTCGGTGTAACGGACCTTCGCACCTTGCAGTGCTTCGGAAACGTAGTACACGGGCCGTTGGCCATCATCTTCTTGCACGAGCACCGCGCTGACTGCCGCCGTGGAGGCGGCGAGGTACAAGAGGAGCTGCGCCTGGGGCTTCGGGCTTGTTAAGCTTGGGAGCTGGTTTAAGTACCCCTTGAGGTCCTGAAACGCGCTCTGGCGAACCGGTCAGTAAGCAGCTCCGCCCAAGGGTTTTAAAGAAGGGCGAGCACTGTTCACCGACAGGACAAGAAGGTTGAGGGTGCGAGCGCCCGTCGGCCGTAGACCCCAGCGGTCGCGGCGCCTCCATCTCTGGATGGCGGGATTTTCTCTGGGTTGGCCTCGATGCCTCTTTCGAAGCGAGAAGCCTAGTAACTTGCGGTCTTGACCTCAAGGCACACTTGTTGGGGTTTAGCTTGATCCCTCCCTCCGAGGTTGCCAAATGTCTCTGGAGGTCTTCTGCGTGAGAGCGGCGAGCTTGCTTTTCACCACGATGTCATCGGCGTGAGGCCGGCGTTCGTCCCGGTCGCTCCGCCCAAACACTTTAGTGATGAGCCGTGTGAAAGTTGCCCGGCGTTTTGAGGCGAAGGGCATTCGTGAAGCGAAGGTCCCGTTGGTGTTATAAAGGCCGTCTTAACCGTCCTCTTTGGCCATGAAGATTTGATGGTACCGGAGTATCGTCGAGAAACTCATCGATTCGCGGCCGGAGGTAGCGTCCACCGGTGGTCTATGCGAGGTAATCTGGAAGTCATCCTTGGGGAGGCCTTGTTGAGGTGCGTGAAGTCGGCCGACATACGCCATTTGCCCGTGCTCTTTTGGACCAAGACCGGGTTTGCCAGCCACTCCGAGTGTTTAATCTCCCTGACAACCCCTGCCTTGAGGAGCTTTGCTATCTCGGCCTTGGCGGCCTGTAGCCGCTCCGGCGTCATTCGGCGCAGCTTTTGCTTCTTCGGTGTAGCTTCGCTCCGGAGAGCGAGGCGATGCTCCATGGTTTCGCGGGCCACGCCTGGAATGTCCTTCGGGCACTATGCAAAAATATCGGAGTTGGCCCGAAGCACACCGAGGATGGTGTCGCGCTCTCGTGCGGGAAGCTCTGTCCCCAGGGCTACAGTTTTTTCCGGAGACGCATCCTCCAGGGCGACTCTCTCCAACTGGCCCTCCGGCTTGGCCCTTGGGGCCCATTTGCCAGAAGGTTCTGGTGGGGCGACTATGTGCACATGGCGGGCGAAGGGGTCAATGGCCAACTCGGTTTGCCTTGCGAGGTCTTGGTCGCCTCGCACGGTGATGACGCCTTCCTGGATGGGGATCTTCATGCATATGTAGTTGTGGTGGGCGACTGCCCCAAAGGCGTTCAACGTTGCGCGGCCCAAAATGGCATTGTACTGGTACGGCATGTGGACCACGTCGAAGGTGATGATTTCCTTCTTGTGGCGGGCCATCTTAGAATGTGACGGCCAGTCGATCTGTCTGGCGACGTCACGGTCTTCCTCGAAGCTCACGAGGGTATGCCGTGGTGACAGGCGGTCCGCAGGGATCATCATTTTGTCGGCATCTCAAACAAAAGGTCGGCGGAACTCCCGCCGTCCACCAGGAACCGTCTGACCTCGAAGTCCGTGATGGTAGCGGAAACAACGAGGGGGTCTTGGTGTGGGAAGTGGATGCCCTGGGCATCCCCGGGGCCTAAGGTGATGGGTACCTCGGATACGGGACGGCGCGTCTGTGAGCCATGCCGCTGACGTGGTGGATTTGTCGAGCATAGGCGTGGCGCTGCCTCTTGGACTTGAGGCCGAGTGAGGATCCCCCCGCTATCATGTTTATTATCCGCTGATGCGGCTCGTCGCGGGCTCCCTCAATTCGTGGCCTCGCCGGCGGACCAGGCGGTGATTCTTTGGAGTCCTAGGGCCCTCGCCCTCTGTTAGTTCTTGGCGGCGGTTGATGTAGTCGTTCATGGCGCGATGGTGCGGCAATTCTTGATGGTATCGAGCACTTCGCCGTGGAAGTCATGATATGGCGTGACCCTTTGCTTGCCGTCGCGGGCGTCTGCCGCCGCCCGCACGTCATCATGACCTCTGCTCCAGCGGCCTCTTAACCACCATTTTTGTGCCTTCTTGGTCTTGGGTGGCGTCTACGTGGTAGACTCCGCGACCCTTCGGGCGGTAGTTACTGCGCGGTTTGGAGTTGGTTGCTGCAATTTGTTCTGGCCCGCTTGGCGGTTTTTGGGGCGTTGTGGTGCTTGCGACCTCCGCCCTCCTCTTCATCCTCCTCTCTCGCTCGCGTACTCCTCCATTTTATCGAAGAGTTCGGCGACGGTGGAGATGGGCTTGCGAGCCAGCCTTTCTGAGAGCGGGCCCTTCTGCAGCCCGCAGGTTGCCGCGTTGATTACCGTTGTCTCGTTGACGCCCCTCACCTAGCATTTCACCTCGGCGAACCTCTTGAAGAAGCTGCGGAGGGATTCGCCTGAGGCCTGCTTTACGGCGAACAGGTGTCCGGCGTCTTTTGGCTCGACGTAGTTTCCTTGGAAGTTGTTGCGCACAAGGTCGCGCAACTGCTCCCAAGCGTACACGGACCGGGGGGGGATGGTGAAGAACCATGTGAAGGCGACGCCCTTGTGAGCGAGGGAGATGCTTTTTGCCTTCGTGGTGTCGTCCCCCCGGCGGCCTCTATGGCCGTTTCGTAGACTCGGAGGAACTCTGCGGGATCAGTGGTGCCTTCAAAAGGGGTGACTTCGGGCATCTTGAAGTCCTTGGGCGGCGTCTTGCTTCAAGTCCGCTCAGCGGGAATTAGGATCCCGGATCGGAGATTCGCTGGGAGTGGTGGCCACTCGGGAAGGTCTGCTCAGAAGGGCTGTGGCTGAGCCACCCTCTACGGCTGCCATAAGCTAAGCGACTCATGGGAGGTCGGCAAGTTCATTGGAGGGCCTCGTAAGTTCTTTGTGGTTGCCCAGCGGCCGGGGGCAAGGAGGTTGGGGGTTAAGCAAGGATGCTTGGCGGGTTGGGTGTCGCCTCGGCAGCGCCCGTGGTGGAGTTATTCGCCTCTTCCTCCCGCGGTCTTGTGCAGTGGCTTGCCGCGCCGCCATGACGTCCCTTCTCTTGGCCCTCGGTGTGTTGGGGGCCGTGGGCTGCCGCTTGGCCGTGGAGACCTTGGGCCTTGACCATGGGGCCATCCCCGCCTCGGGTCTTGTGACTTTTCGCCCGAACCCCGGGACGGCACCAAGCTGTCGTGGTATAAACTAGACAGACACGGTAAACAAGAGGAGACCCTCCGCCTCGTGAAGAAGGGGCCAAGGGTCTCGGATGTGGAGTTCGGACTAGAAATGGTCTTATTTTTATTGCCAAAGGAAGGATCCCTTTACACGGTGGGCGGAGAGGGCTATTTATAGCCTCCCCGCCCTGGTACATGGAATTACACTTGTACCCCTAGTGAAGTACACGGAACGTAGGGGCAGCAGGGGGGTTTCTAAGCCTAGGAGTAGGTCTGGGAGCACGGTAGTCCTCCCTGGACCTGGCCTACCCGGGTTGTGGACCCGGTCTACCTCCGTTGTGCCCCGGCTGGTCGGTGACGAGGACCCTTCGTAGCCCCCCTCTTGGGGGTGTCTCAGCTCATGCCTCCCGGGGACCCCTCCGGGGCCTCGAGGGCCACCTCGGAGCCTCCGGGACACTTCCCCGGGGTGCCTCCGGGTTCACCTTTGGGGCCTTCGGACGCTCCCCCGGGGGGGCCTCGGGGCCCATCCGGAGGCCCTTCGTCGTGGTCCCCTGCGGAGCCCCCGGCATCGCAGTCCTTGGGTTGTCGCTTTGGCCGTGAGGGGGTGGGCGCCCTCGACACACAAGGTGAAGAAATTTGAGAAAGTAGAGGCAAGCGGGAGCAAAGTCGATCGCGGCAACACGACGAAGAAGATGATGAAACCAACAAAAACAGAGAAAGCTGTCAAATCAAGCTGAATAGGAATAGATAGAAAGCATGGCGGCGCAGATCGAAGCCCAAGATGGCGGCGGCGTGAAAAAAGTGTAGCGGCTTTAGAAGATCGGGGTGGCGGCTAAGAGAGAAGCGTCGGCATCATAATGACTTCTACAATCTGCACGCGGCTCAGAAAGAAGAGCGAGAGCGGCGGCTGCTGTCATGCAAAAGGAATTCCTATACTTGTATGACTGATAGTAAATTTGTGGATTCGCATGGCTTAGACGAACTCAAATATAGAATAGTGCGGACTTGGATGGACGCAGCGGAAAAAAACTACACAAAAAAAAGACTCAAATATAACTATCAGCAGATATCATGTAGTCAGATGCCTCCCGATAGCATCCCAATCAGCCGAGTGGAGCACCAGTTCAAGTCCCCCGATAGCATCCCAATCAGCAAGCAAAGCAAAGCACACTCCAACCATCTCCAACTAGCAACCAGCAAACCACCGCAGTAGCACAGCAAGAGGCGAAGCCAAGCGAAGCGCATCTCGGTCGAAGCGGTGATATAGCCATGGCGGCGGTGGAGGGCAAGAACCGAAGGTTTGCTGTGGCGTGTGGCGTGCTCAACCAGTACGTCAAGGCGGAGCAGAAGATGCCGGCGTGGAGCGGGCGGCGGCTGCCCCGGCCCCGCGCGATGGCCCCAAGCTCACGGACCTGCCCATCGCGATGAAGGTGTCGCTGCAGCGATTCTTCGCCAAGCGCAAGGACCGGCTTGGCACGCGGGCGCCCTACACCTGACTGCTGGCAGCGACCAAGGACTCGCATGAGAAGCCGCCTTCTTGGCTCGAGTTGAGGAGCTTGGACGGCGCGTGCGGCGACTGCCTCACCATCGCGCTGTGATTCGGGGGCCAATCGAAGAAGCGCGAAGGCACGTCTCGGGCACGAGGATGGCGGCGACGAGCAGCCGAAGGAGGCCAACCACGGGAGTGGAGATTGCTCCTCCCGGAGGCGGCCACAGCGGAGGAGCGGAGGCTAGGAGGAGGCGACGGTTGTAGCAACAAACCCTAACCCTAATATTTGCTCTGATACCATGTTATGAATATTGTGTATGTATTCGAGAGGCCCAATGGGCGATATATATAGAGTACAAAGGGGACACAAGACTAAACCCTAGTACAAAGGAAATACCACAAATACCCTTGACATGATCTTCACCTAATCATTCTGTGTCCTCTTTCATTTATTCAGAAGAAGCATTGGTGGTTTAAATGACTATATAAAAGCGGACTAGCTAATTATAATAAAAATCTGTTTATAGTGGCTATTTGAGTGCTAGAATGTGTGATGTATGATTTGATCTTCCCCTGATCATTCTGTGTATTCTTTCAATTATTCAGGAAGAAGCATTGGTAGTTTAAATGACTATATAAAAGCAGGGTTAGCTAATTATCAATAAAATCTGTTTATAGTGGTTATTTGAGTGCTAGAATGTGTGATGTATGATTTGATCTTCCCCTGATCATTCTGTGTCTTCTTTCATTTATTCAGGAAGAAGCATTGGTGGTTTAAATGACTATACAAAAGCAGACTAGCTGCACCTAGAACTCTAGAACATTGTTAAGTGTTACTGCTGGGATAACATTGTTGGTTTAGAGCTTTCAACAAGATTACATACTTTGTCTTGTCCTTGGTATGTTGAAAACGCTGACATGTTGTGAAAATATATGGAGAATGGGAATAGAACGTAATTTGCTAGCTACTTTCCTGTTTTCTTGGGTCAAATTTAGGCCTTTTATGTAAGAATACATTTGTAGAAGAAGTGAGATTGCTAAATTCATTGCATAGCCACATCTCAAGCATGATCTAATGATCTATATTCATAAAGCTATTGTGAGGAAGTTTCATGCTTGATTTTAGAAAATTAAACAAGCTATTGTTTCATGCAGTGGCGGACCTTTGATCACGGCTTGTATGACGTCTTGCAGACCGGCTCCATCCGCTCATACTGGACCTCCTCTCGCTGACTTGCAGACCGTGGCGTCTCCATTGCACAAAGCACCGGTGCCTCATTTGCCGGGGAAGGAAGGAAGGAGCAAGCAATTGGAGAAGAATCATATGGCCCATTCCACAATCCAATTCCCCATCCCCACTTCCCAAATCCTCATCCGCCATCCCCATTTAATCCGAAATCCCAATTATATTCCCCATCCCACTCCACAAAACCTCACCGGGCAATCAGGCACATCTTGGCATGTGTGTGGCGGGCGACGGGCGAGGCCACGAGGTGGCGAAGCGGGCGGGCAGCCGCCGGGAACTGGGGTGAGGCAAGTCTTGACAAGGGGTGACCAGGCGCACGAGGACTTGGGCTTAAGGCCACGGCCGAGGCAGCGCCAAGTGAGGTGGCGCAAGTGGCTTAATTGGTCAAGTGGCGGAGGCGGCCGACGGAGGAGCGGGAGCGAGGAGGAGGCGGGCGTGTGAGGAAGACCGAAGATGGGAAGAGGCGAGCAGTAGGGTGTCTGCGTGAGGAATAGAGAAAAGAGGAAGAATCAGAGAGGAATAGAGGAATAGAGGAAGAGGAAGACCGAGGAACTAAGGAGATATATAAAGAATTAAAGACTAAGAGCAAGTCTTTGAGTTGCCCTTGCTAATCACTAATCGTATGGCGGTAATTGACTAATTGGTAATTGGTAATCGATAAAGTAATAATTGTTGACACTCGACAATAGTTTGGCACTTTGGCTCGCTCATTTAAATACTTAGAAACTTAAAATTGAAATGTTGAGATGGCGTTGTGAACTTATGATGTTGTCTACTTGTCTAGTCTAGTTACATATACTTAGTACTAATCGATTATATACAATTTATTGTAGATTTATAAAAGATGGACAAACGAACTTTGTATAGTTATTTCTCCAACAATCCTAGTCATAGCTAGCCGTTGTGCAATATGTTACATACTTTCATTTCATTTCAATGTTTCTAATTAGTCACAATTTTCTAATTGTCTCACTAATTTAGCTACTTTTGTTCCACAAATTGCTACTCACACGTATTTATAGATGTCTGAATTGTTATGTTCCTTAGCTAAGTACTAACTTAAGTTTATTTTACATTCTCGTTTTATCTTTTGTTTATTTATGTATGAATTTGGATTGCATTAGACATATTATGTATGTTTGGTTCGATTTTATCATATTAGTTTTCGTACATAAGCACCCCCTCTATTTTTGTCCTGCGTACGCCACTGGTTTCATGGTAATTTCCTGCACGGAATATTGAAGTCGGTTTATGTCCAGATTTTCACGTTCTCTTGTGTCAGATATTGGATGTATGCTTTGTCCTCAAAATAAGTTGGCTTTAGTTGGATATTTATTTACAAGAACGGTTCAATTGTTATTCAGTTTGCTACTGACTTGTCATTTTGTACATCGATAACCGCCTGATGAATTTTGCTGTGAAAGGTTGCATCAGCGTGCACAAAGGGTAAAATAGTTTACTGGTGCAATCAGATTGATTTTAATTCTCTCTCTGTTGAATTTGTAGTTATCAACGGATATAGAAATGGTTTCGCGTTACATAAATATTGGTATACTAACATCATCAAATAGTTTCATGGACCACATGATGCTTGCAACTGTGTTATTCTTTGCTCTGTTTTTTTTTTGAAGAAGGAGAAGAAGAAGGGAAGAACCGATTTAACTAGTGAAACCATTTATTGGTGAGTACGCACGCGCATCAAATGCGAGTGGGCTGAAGGCACTACGGCCACTCACGCCAATTGAGCTACGCTCACTCTCCCAAACTATGTCCCGAAACTAGTGCATTTGCTCTGTATATTACTTCATACTCATGTGAAATTTTGTATTTGAACATGATATATGTCCTGAAACTAACGCAACTGTTGCATCTGTGTGGGCATATGTGAGGGAAATGCAAATATTTCGAATCTCTTCGATTGCATAGTTCTTTACTTTACATTGGTGAAATTTTGAAAAATGATACTTTCTCGTTATACTTGTTGGTCTGGACTGAGGAGTATCACTATCTCAAGCTGCGTGTAAGATGATTATGGTCAGTTCCATTTCTCTCGGTTTAATTATCTACGCTATCTGCGGATTGTGACCGACTTTAGTGTTTCTTAACTTCCTCCCTAAACATTGATTCATCTATTAGTGACACTTACTCAGCATGTATCATTCTGGACATCATATTTACCGGGAATATGTTGTAAAATAACCAAATTATAGGTGATCAAATTTCATCAGAGCGTCCGTTTCAGTATTGTCTCGTGCTCTTCTTTTTTTGGAAAGCACAGAAAAAAAAAAGCTAATGTCTCTGCACTAAGGAGAGAGAAAGATAGTCCAACAATACAAAATAGCGGGGACACATTTTTCCATACAGAAAACTAACCTACCTACAAACAACACTAACCATTAAGAAAGCAACCTAACTTTGTGGTTTGTGGTGTGTGGTAGTTCCGGATCCTCCGTTATAATATAGAGCATCACTATGTAAATAGTGTTTTGCCTTAACAGCGTATCTAGTACTTAGAAACATTGAAATATTTACCATAACGATTTACTGTTGCAAAAATCTATTGTAACAAAAATACTATAGCGATTGATCTGGACCTTTGATTTTGGATCGAACAGTAGAGATTTTTTTCCCCTCGATGCAGAGGATGCCGATCCTGCGCCTGCATCTTGCCACTGAACTCATCTGCGATGCTACTCAATACCTCCATGTAAATGCTGTCAAAGATGCTCGAGTTGCGCTCCTCTGTAAAAAAAGAAGAAGAAAAGAAACAAAAAGAGAAGACTACGAGGGTGGCAAAAGTGCCATAACCTTGTTCTCATCTCCTTCGTCATCCTTGCCCTGGAGTTACTACACCAATCAAGCAATGTGTTATCGTCACCCGAAAGTTTGAACCAGATGCCTCAACCTCTATGCACTTTACAAACAAGTGGTGGTTGGATCTTTTTTTTTCCCAAAGAGATTACAAGGCAGACGTACAAACTCAATACACACCACACATACATCATCTACGCACATACATATGTGCGCATCCCTTACATACGCTAGGAATTTATCGAGCCACCCAAGATCTTTCAGAGCACGGGCGTGGAGGAGGAGGTGGTTGCGCAACGCGGAGGTGGAGTCGGCACCTCGGCCCGCAAGCCGGCACGGCACAGCCCGTTTAGTTAGCTGGGCCGACCATGCTAGGCCTAATTGGGCCCATGTTGGCACGAGTCCATGCCATGCCGGGCCAAGCCGCCCATTTGACTACCTCATGACGCAAATTCTTTTCCCTTTTGTAGATTTATGATTTATGATTTTTGAGAGTATGCGAAATCTGTTATCTGAGTAGTTGTGTACTTGTATATACAAAATAAGAAATAAGAGTATGTTTGGGACAACTTCGGCTTTGGCTTTTCGCTAGAAATTGTTGGAAGCCGTCCTAAATGGGCAGCTTTTAGTAGCTACCTTTTGGAAAAGCCGGAACGGGAAGTCGGCCTAGGGCAACTTCCCACAGCTTCGTCGAGTTGAGGTTCCGATTTTGCCCATAGAGTTGAAGAAAATTACCCCTCATACTATGAATAAAAATCCCAAACCCCACCCATTCCACACCCGAACGGCCCCACCTTAGCACGTAGTTTCCATGCTAGGTTTTGCGTCCCCGCATTGCCTCTACCCTCCCTCCTCCCCCCCAGCGCCGCCCATGCCTCTGCCTCTCCCCTCGGCATCGTCACCTCGACCTCCCTCCTCCCTCGGCGCCGCCCCAATCTCCTCCTCCTCCCTCGGTGCCGTTCCGACCTCATCAAGCTGCTACCATCCCCGACCTTCTCGGTGCCGCCACCTCGACCTCCACCCCCGCGTCGCCGCTGCCTCGACCGGCGCCTACTCCCTCGGTGTTGTCGTCTCGACCTCCTCCAGCCGCCGCCACAGTAAATTGTCGTTAGTTGTCTTAATTTGTCTCAAGGACATTTAAGACATTTCCCAACATTAAATAACCGGCCAACCTAAAAACTAGACTACCAAACACTAAACGTTTTCAACTCAACCGTTAAGCTGTTCAACTCTTCAAACATACAGCTTAGATAAAAGCTGTTTTTTAGAAAAGCTACAGCCATACCCAACAAGCCCTAAATGTGTCGAAACAAAAAAAAAGCATACGAAGATATCCTTAAGCAAAATTAGATCAGAAGATGTGGCGGCGTTTAGCTGCTGGCCACAATCTTGTTGACGTACTCCAATGGCCGCGGAAGATCCGGACAGCCCCCTCATTGTCCGCTCCCCTAAGTACCTATCGTGGGGCCCTCCACTGCACACGCAGGCAGCACGTGATGGCCTGCCCCTTCTTGTTACTATACGGCGCTTCGGGTGGAGAGGCTGACCAGGTCAAGCCCAACGCATACAAAAAAATCACAGGCAAATATTTACCCTTCCACTGACAGTGGGCCCCATCACTCGCATATCCTCTGCCTGTTCATTCAAGGGCCCCAAAGGCATAGCATTGTTAACCATCCGATTATAAATCGACGCTCCAGATCAGAGGTAAAGAAAATTTTGAATATCTCGCGATAAATTGAAATCTTCTCGGACAATCAATCTGGGCCGTCTGTTCCTTGATCCCATGGTCATAAAACGCCTAAACTCTAAAGGCACAATAGTGTTCAAGGAAAGGCAGAGGATACGCTTCCCATCCCGACCGCTGCTTCGTGCCCTCCCACTTCCACCCACCGCCGTGGCCCCACAGCCTCAGCACCGCCGCGCTCCCGCCGCCGGAGAGGGCGCAGCTCCTAGGCCCGCGGCGCACCGGCCCACCTCCCCAACCCACCCCTCACGCGCGCCCGCCTCCTTCCTCCCCTACCCGCTGCCGCCAAACGTCGCCGCGTCGCGAAGACCACACCCAGCACGGTTTGCCACCGCCGGAATCGCCGCCGTCGACCGGCGCCTCGAGGGGGCGTTGAAAGCTGTAATATCGAGGTGAAAACCCCCTAGCAAATCCAGCTAACGGTTGAATCAGATTGAAAGTTTTTAGTTTCTAGTTGAAAATTGGGAGTTTCTAGCAGAAAGTTTTTGTTTTTTCTAGTTGGAACTTTTAAAATATTCTAATTGAAAGGTAAAATTTCAATTTGAAAGCTTCAAAAGTCTAGTTGAAAGTTGAAATTTTAGCAATTTGAAAGTTCTAGAGCGGCTCTTTCTTTAAAAAAAGGTTGTAGGGCGGTGGTAGCGAGCTGGCGGCGAGGCGCCGGCAGTGGCAGAGGAACCGCAGGGATCGCTGGTGGGTCAGTGGGGAGGGATGGGCATGAGGTAGGGTGGAAGTTGGAGAAGACAAATAGGGGACGGCGGTGTTGGGCGAGGTGGGCCGGGGCGGAGAGGTCCGCGATATAGCATAACTCTTCTCTCGTAGGCATCCTCCTCCCCTCTACTGGACTGGCGTGGAGTGGAGATCCATCCGGACTTGGATTGATTCACCATAGGACTATCCAAGGTGCGGGTGTATCCACCCATGTTCAAATACACGTATTTTGGTGCCTATTACCCTGAACTAATACTACTAATATATATTTTTTTCAAAAGAAAAGAGGTGTTCACCGGAACCCCCATGCCCCATGTTAAGTCGGCCTCTGCTTTGAGAACTTGGTTGGTGTCAAACAATAAACTCTTATCTGTTGGTGCAGATATTCTTGAATCTTGTGGCTTTGAAGCATATATGCATGTTGAGGGGGAAAAATGAAGCTTTACAAAAGAAATAAGTTAGTCTGCTGAACTTCAGGCTTTACTAGTTAGTCTGGTGCATAATATGCTAATTTTCATGCTGGGTGACATTCATTGCGGGCTAGATGAGAGCTGGGTTGTGCAGTTGGGTTTGAATCCTTGTTAATTCAATATAATAACCTTTTTAGATTAAGATTTGCTGACATGTTCTGTAAATGCCACAGGTGACGCTGTGTGTTTCATGTCCGCTGTTTCTGGACTTGGATGTAACAAGTTATCTGCGCTGTGAGTAAGCTTTTTTTGTCAAACAAAAATAAGCCAGTAGTACTTGCACGTGATTGGGCAAATTAGTCAAGACGGGCGCTCTTTGCTGCGTGGCCGCTGGGCCACATGGGACAAAGTCTAATCCTGCTAGCAGAGAATGTTCCATGGATCCTACTGAGCCTCGTTGGCGGATGAATTCGAGCTTCTCTCCTCCGATGTCAGGGAGATGGGACTGCAGGTACCCATCAGACGGAATGCCTCATAGGGTTCATGATGCTCCACATGATCATCCACCATATGTGTCATCGCTATCATCGCATAGTAAAGGAAGTAGAAGTGCATTTGGCAGTGACCAGTACCTGAATCACCATCATTCTGTATCTGATGGAGCACTTTCTTACTTTGGTAGTCCTGCCGACAGCCTTCAGGCTCCACGCTGGACACCCTCTCTTCAAAGATTTGATCTTGGCGAGTTCTCTACACCCGCAGGAGGTACATACTTCTTCCTGATTACATATGGTGGATTTTGACATGAATTGAATAGCCTGTTTGTATTTGTTTAATATGCTTATATCTTCATAATATTTTGACATGTAATGAATGTAGACACGCTGAAAAAATGACATATTACTAACTGAACTCCATCAGGAAAACATTTGGAAGCCTTACGTTATGGCATTATGCTGTAACATAGTGTTGTCATGGTAGTATGAAAGAACAGTACTGGATAGGCCCAGCTTCTGCTTGCAAATAGTTTGTGTGAAAGGTGACTTCGAGTCGCTGTGTCAATATTAGAGTTCTCCATTCCTGCTTGATGCAGCTGCATGTTCTTATGGTCATGTGCCACATTGAGCCACATACAAATGAAAGCTTATGAAGAAAATGTCTAACTCGGGATCTGGAGAGAAACTATAGTATTTTCCTTTTGTAAAGATATCTTCCATATTTTTTGTAATTTACTTTTAATACATTATGATTTACTACAAACATGTCTTCACATTAAATAATCGATGAGACACTTGTGAGTTCAGTTGAGTGCACTAGCCACGTAAATGTTCAACCTTTACAACTAATATGTTAACATGTAACTGCTGTTTAGATGGCTTAATTATTTTCTAATTGATTTTCCTAGTACATTAATTATTTTCTAATTGTACCAAGATGTTGTGACTAATGTTAGAACATGCGGTGGTGATACTAGTGACTTCCCTATTAAGATAGGACTACATCAAGGGTTAGCGTTGAGCCCATACAGTTTTGCCTTAGTAGTGATGGACGAGGTCACGCGGGACATACAAGGAGATATCCCTTGGTGTATGCTTTTCGCTGATGATGTAGTGTTAGTTGATGAGAGTAGGATAGGTGTCGATAGGAATCCGGAGATGTGGAGGACGATCTTAGAATCAAAGGGCTTTAGACTTAGTAGGACTAAAACTGAGTATATGAAGTGCGATTTCAGCGGTGCCAGGGCAGATGATGGAGATGTTAGTCTGGAAGGACAAGTAGTGCTTAGGAAGGACACGTTTCGATATTTGGGATCGGTGCTACAGTGGGACTGCGAGATTGATGAAGACGTGAGCCACAGGATTAAAGCGGGGTGGGTGAAATGGCGCCAAACATCGAGTGTCCTGTGTGACAAAAAAGTCCCTCAAAAGTTAAAGGGTAAGTTCTATAGGACGATGATCAGACCTGCGATGCTGTATGGAGCAGAGTGTTGGGCGACTAAAAAACAACATATACAGAAGATGAGTGTAGCGGAGATGAGGATGCTGCGATGAATATGTGGCCACACAAGGTGAGATCGAATCTGCAATGATGATATACGTGATAGGGTGGGGGTAGCACCAATTGAAGAGAAGCTTATCCAACATAGCTTGAGATGGTTTGGACATCTCCAACGGAGCACCGGTGTGTAGTGGAATTTTAAGACGTACTGAAAACGTAAGAAGAGGCAGAGGTCGACCAAGACTGACGTGGGAGGAAGCAGTTAAAATAGATTTGAGGGATTGGAATGTAGCTAAAGAATTAGCTTTGGATAGGAGCGCATGGAAGTTAGCGATTCACGTACCGGAACCATAAGAAGGTTTAGGGGCGGTGTTTTATTCTCTTAGTTCAGATGGCAAGATGTACGACGTAGGGTTTTAGCCTTGTAGGGTTTTTTACAAGGCTCTCGTCTCTTTGACCTTGAGGAGGTTTCATTTCTAGCCTACTCCAACTTATTTGGATCCAAAGGCTTTGTTGTTGTTGTGATTTTCCTGGTACACTCTTGACCATTCTCTTCTTAAGCTCTTATAATCTTTTCATTTGATATTATGCCTTATTCTTTCCATACATCAAATGCTTCATTAAACAGCGCACATCAGCTGTATGAAGGTGTTAAGTGTTATGTTTGGTTTGTCTGGCATGAATTCAACAAGATTTAAACCAAAGAATAATATCCCCATGTGAAATGGAGATGAGTATGGTATGAAACTTAGGGAGTGAAATGCATAGTGGATAAATACAAGTTTATGGAAGAGATGCATTTAGATAGAGCACAATATACCTGAATCATAGGCGTAATGGATAAATATCTTAATGTAATTCAGAGACACATTGGAATAGGTGTTTTTGCCGATTTAGCACCTCAGTTTCCAATTGTATTAATTTTCATCCAACACTATTTACCTTGTCAACTGAATCTATTGGAAATTGTTATTTTTGTAACCATCTGCATTGAGATGGGCATTTGTGGTGCAAGTTAAAGACAGCTGCCTCTGCGATCACCCGAACTATTCTCTCTTGTTGATGACAACCGGGTGTTTTCTTGCAACAATTTGGAGCAACTAACCAGGCATTGCTATAGTGCTAGTGTTCATTGGGTGGCTTCCTGTTGAATTAACGTTTACTTTCTTCTTTGAGACCAGGATCAAGACCTGAAACTTCTGATTATCCCCAATCCAGCGAGGTAAGCTCCATGTATTCTCATTGAGTTAATCTCCGCAGTTCTCTGACAGTTGGCATGTTTTTAAGCAAAATTTGCATAATTATTTTATATTTGCGCTCTGTACCTTAGTGCTGATGCTTACGTTCATTATATGCTGCAGAGACATTTAGCTGCTGTAAGCAGTTTCAGTTCTGCATCCCCCTTCTCAGAATCAAGTCAGCTGGCATCTTCTAGTAAACAACCAGCTCCACATCTACCTCGCAATCATCTGGGGAGGCGACCGTTTATGTCAAAACCAGTCTATCCGCTAGTATTCCGGAATCCAGTGTCAGAAGCAGAAGCCTCCGGGATGCCTGAGGCTAGTAATGCTGGGCGAACAACACCTAGTGATGACAGCCAAGCTTCTCCTGTGTGGCGGCGCAGCTTGGCGAGTCCTGAGCTCAAGTTCCATAATGCATTGAGTGAGCTTCGGAAGATGGAGGCTTCACCTGAACCAAACACAAGTTCAAGGAGGGAAGGATTCAGATGGAGCAATGCTAGCAGTTATGATTTTGGATATGACGGGGATGCCATTGACATTTCAGATCATATCAGTGTTGAGTCCCAAAGATCCTCAACAAGTTCAGCGAGATTTCTTAAGTGTGGCTTATGCGAGAGATTCCTGCGGCAGAAATCACCATGGACCTCAAATCGGATTGTTCGAAATACCGATATGCCAGTAGCAGCAGTCCTTCCATGCCGACATGTCTTCCACGCAGACTGCCTGGAGGAAAGTACTCCCAAGAGTCAAGTCCATGAACCACCTTGCCCCCTGTGTGTGCGAGTCACTGATGAAGAAGGATGTGTATCATTCTCGGAACCTCTGCATGTTGCCCTCAGATCCGCTCGCAGGAATCAAGGCATTAGTTTTTCTTTGGATGGTGCTGGTGGTGGTGGGAGTAGCAGCGCAAACCCTTCTCGCAATGATCATGTCTTGAAGAGAAATCAGTCTGCGCTTGTGCCAAGGCGCAGCGGCTCACTGTTCCGGAACCGTTTCAAGAAGCAGTTCCCCTTCAAGGGGAGGATTGGGAAGGACCTCTTTGGCGGTAGAGTCTTTAAGGTCGGATCATCGTCGTCTTCAGGTCAACAGGACGATCATCAACAACCAGCAGCAAAGCCTGACCAACCCATGAAGTAGCTAGAATGAAGTCGCTCAAGAATAATGTGCCGTGCATGTGGCCTTTTCTTTTGTACCCTTTTCTTTTGTCCAGAAGCCGTAGTACATGTATAACCTATCATAGGATGTGAAATTCAGTACCCATGCGCTACTAGTACTCGTCCAAGACGGAGTTGTTTTTTTGGGGCGGTGCTTGCTTTGCATGTGGCACCATGAACTAACTGTGGTTTCACCATGAATCCTTACTGTAATCATCGACGCCTATTTCTGATTTGCTTATGCCTGAATCTATCGAATGCTGTATTGAGCAAATGGGCGGTCGTGACAGCCGAGAACTGTTATCATTTGCCACTGTTGTTCTTAGTTTTCTATGTTTGCTTCGATATGTATGCTTGACTGGTGAACCTTTATCCAGATTAGCACCATATTTACTAAAGCTCGGGCGCCCCCTGATTACAGCTACATGATCACGGGGAATAATACAAGACGCGGAACAGGCCGGATGAAATGTCGAAGCAACTCATTACCTCGTCGATTAAGATCCCAAGTGCTTAGCGAGTATGGCCAAAACATCTCTTAATACATATGCTCATTTCAGATAGCAAAATGAAAATGTGAGCATAGAAAAATCACAAATTAGAATAGAAACATTAAGGAAAATTTTGGTCTATACCGTTGATTCTTTTGCACTTTCGGGTTATGCCATTGCTTTTCAACTATTTGGCTCCATGCCGCTTCAACCATAAATTTATTTAGAAAAGGGGCCAATTATAGCACAGGCGACTAGAATTTTCAAAAAACCCAATCACTTTTTCAGTCCATTGGATCACCATTGTATGGTTGTGGTGGGCTGATTATATGTATGTTTTGTGTTTTGTTGTTTTCAGATGGGCTGAGTAGTTTTGTTGCTTATTGGGCCTGTAATACCTAGTTTTCAACCCATTATGGCCTGGATGCTCATGGGCTGCTCATTAAGCTTCACAGTTAAGACTTTAGAGTTGTGCTAACACACAATAGAGCCCACATAAAAGGCTCATCTGAGCGACGAAACAACAACATAACAAACACAAAATAAAAGTCCCATTTTGCTCAATGTTGTCCATTAAGGAAGATGAGTTATTAGCCTTAGAAACCTTTCTCAGTTTTACGTCTCATTTAGAAATATAATCCTACTGATATTTACAACAGGTCAACAGCTACTCAGCCGTACATATTTTCAGACAATTGTTGGCTTCTTGCAATCTGACCGTCCTTGAATATCCGTTTTGTAGACTTTCTTCACCATGTCAGCACCATAATTTGAATATCACGTAATTAATATGTAGCAAATGAGCTAGAAAAAAAATTAAGACTAGGTGATCCCCCCCTTAAAAATCATATAAAAAACATTGCTCAAAGCTAGAGAACCTAGGTGAACCCTAAAACACAAAGACAAGGAAATTATTCTAACATACACAAAATCATCTTAATCTTGATGAACCCTACAAATGATAAGAAACAAAAACAATTATAAGCTAGACAAAAGTTTCCCCTTGGTGAAACCCAACAAAATATAAAATCAAAACACAAAAACAAGGTGCAGGAAAGTATGCTAGCATCCACATTTACTATTTTTGTGCTGGTTTTCCAATGAAAATGAAGGCTCTGTTTGGTACAGCTCCAGATTCTAGCTTCTTGTCTGAATCTCGTGGAGTAGTACCAACACACAGCTTCTCAAAACCACCTGATTCTAATTCTCGCGAGAAGCTGTCTCAAAAATGAACTAGCAAGGAGAAGTAGCCTTCACGCAGATTCTCACGAGAATCCAACCTTGCAAAACAAAAATACCCTTTGAAGTTCCTAGTATTTACCCATGCTGCGATCAAACTACAGCTCGTCCAGTAGCCTTGCCACTTGAGCGAACCGCCCTCACGCTTTCCTCTCGCCTCCATCCGTGCCCTCACTTTCCACCGCCACCCTCTCCTCTCTCCCCCTCCACTGTCATGCCGCCTCCACGTCCTGCTCCGCTCCGGTCGCTCCTCATGGCCTTCTCGTGAGCAGTGGTGAAGAGGCGGAGGAGGAAGCCCTGCCCCCCGTTGCCACCGGCGCTGGAGACGGAGGCGAGGTGAGCATGGAGGAGTGGCAGCACTGGGGCACTTCTTCTCCTCTCCCGGCCGTGGTGGCCGTCGTCGTCCACGAGCTGCTCGAGATGGAGGTCGAGCACCATCGGCCGGGGCGAGTCCAAATATTCATGAAGCAATCCTATGCTTCGCCACATATAGGTCGATCAACTGATCTCTTCATATTGGCAAGTCTCTCCCATCCGGCTCCCACCGAAACCACCATAGCACTTGCACCGACCCCCACGCCGCTTGATGCAACCCGTCGCACCAAACTTCCCGTTCGATCATCATTGCCCATTCTGCGCCATGCTTGAGTCTTCTGACTTCACCCGGCATTCTCGATCGTTCTGAACCTTAGCTCTCCAAGTTTAGTCCTGATCATCCTCGCCGTTGACCATCATTGACCTCCAAGCTTCCTGCACAACAATAGACAAAGAAATCGATTCTGGGAACAAGTTCTTCGCAACTTGACCCATGTTAGTCAAAACATGCATCATGCAACACATATGCACTGAAACCCATAAACTTGACCTAACTAAACAATCATCGCCGCCAAGATGGCCGACAAACAAGTCAAAACCAGTCAGACCGCCACCCATTGGCCGGTCTAACCGCCACTTGGCCGGTCTGACCGCCCAGCAAGGGACTTAGCCAAAATTTCCGCCCTGGAAATCCGAAACTCTCTGGAAATTTCAAACGAATAGATCTTTTGACTCGAACCTCCAAAAATTATGAGATCAAGTGTAGAAGAATCTCCTTTCTTGTCTACACCCTCTATTTTTTGCCCTACTCCAAACTCGAAAGTCCTTTATGGGCGGTCAGACCGTTGTCTATTGGCCGGTCTGACTGCCAGCCACTAGACCCAAGGCTTGGCTGGTCTGACCGCCACCTTGGCCGGTCTGACTGCCTGAAGCCTGACAACATTTGAACTTCGCCGAAAATGAGTGTTTCAACAAACCTTCAATGCCATTGCCAATTGTATCATCATCCTAAGATCGTGAGCATATCCCCATGATATCCACAAAATGATTGATGAATTTTTGTCATGCTTATGTGAATTCGTGATTGAAGGATGCTAAATCATGCTTATGTGATTGGCGATTTGTTTGGATGAATTTGTGATTGAAGGATGCTATCATGCTTCTGTGATTGTTGATTTGTTTGGATGAATATGTGAATTTTTCATGCTTTTGTGATTGATGATGCTGCTGCAAATATATAATTCAAAGAATAAAAGTGTATGCTGGTAATTGACCTAGTGGAGAATTGATGATGCTGCTGCAAAATTTTTTCATGCTTCTAGTATAGTGAACCTGAGCTGGTGGGATGCTTGATAAATTTTTTCATGCTTACCTGAACCTGAACCTGAACTGATAGTATAGCAAAAATTTTCATGCTTCTAGTATAGTGAACCTGAACTGGTGGGATGCTTGATAAATTTTTTCATGCTTACTTGAACTTGAACCTGACCTGAACCTGAATTGGTAGTATAGCAAAAAAATTCATGCTTCTAGTATAGCAAATTTTTTCATGCTTCTAGTATAGTGAACTTGAACTGGTGGGATGCTTGATAAATTTTTTCATGCTTACTTGAACCTAAACCTGACCTGAACCTGAACTGGTAGTATAGCAAAAAATTTCATGCTTCCAGTATAGTGAACCTAAACCTGAACTGATCTGGTGGGATCCTGAACCTGAATTGATTTCCAATGAGTGACAGTGCAAATAATAGTTTACTTGTGTGCCATATCTTGCAAATCAAGTATCCATGATGTCTTCAAATTGCTAACTATTAGAATCCCTTTGTCTGTGAATCTATGATTGAATTCTTGGGGCCATTTTTTTTCGTTGGTGATAAATCGATTGTTTAGATAAGGTCTTGTTCTTAATTGGGGTGTTTACTTGGCAAATGATCTAGTGAACATGCTTGGCTGCTGTATCATGGTTGGCAAGTAGAGCTTCCAATAGAGGGACATCCCTTCTGACTTACAGTTCAAAAGTATCCGCTATGTTGTTCAATTTTTTTTTTGGTTGACAATGACTTGTTGCAAATTACAAGCCGATAAATTTGTTGTTTGCAGGCAACCTTTGACTGCCTGATGAAGACCTATGGATTTCTCACTCTTGACTTCTGGAGGGAGACCAAGTTCGTCAAGGTGCCATTCCAGGAGTTCACCGACTTCTTGGCAAAGCCGACTAAGGGTCTTATTCTTGAGGCACCTGTTGAGAAGATAGAGGCTTAGGATGTTGGAGTAAAGAGTTTTACTAGCTGGGCCTGGGAGTTGTCTAATGCACTTTGTTTTATTATAGTTAAGAATTGGGTGTTATTTGGATTATGCTGTGTCTGGATGTCTCTATTTGCTGCCAAGTTTTGGATTATGGTGCCATGCTACTCTTTTTTATGAATAAATGCTACATAATCATGTCTTGGATAAAAAAATGGTGGTGATAGCTTTTGGTGACAACTACTGACACCTGTAGATAATGTTTAGTTGGCAGCTTCTCAGTTAACTGTGTGTATTTGTTTTTGATGTGGTTTCTTTTTCAAAACCATGTTTTCGATGTGTTGATGATCTACCTACTGTTGTCTTACTGTTTTCTTTATTGTCAATTGCTCTGCTGCAAAATTTAACCTGATTTTGAACCTAGCTGATTGGTCGCGTGCTTTGTTCCCAGCAGTCATCGGTCGTCATGCATTTTATACTAACCTCCTAGACAATCTGGTCCTCAGCTTGCCAGCGACGATATCCTTTGTTTTCTTTTTACCCGTCAGTATTTCTCTTGATTTCAAATTTGTACAGATGGTAGGTGGTACTCTAGATGTTTGGAACTCAAGGTTTTATTGGTCAAGTCACTGAACTAGAGTGGTTACTGACATTTCTTGGAACTCGGTCGGTACTGTCCCTAGGCGGTGGTCGCCTCTATTTGAAATTCTAGGAAGCATTTCTGCTCTTAAACTGTATCTATTTTCAGTCAACGACAAGAAAAACGCAAGCCATGTGCTCGTTTGCTGACCATTTGATCTGCCAGTTCCTTTTGCTTTTTGGAACATGAGGTTACGCACTCTTGTGCTGCTGCTGAATGCGGACTTGATAACTTGGGGTTCATGTGCAAGAGACATTGCAGTTTGCGTATCGTACAACACTAGCGGCAGCCCAGGAGACCAGACGAGTTGGGAGATGCTACGACCTTGTTCCGAAACTACGAAACTACATCATGAAGTGCAAATGCAATGTAACCTGGCATTGTGTACAAATACAATGTATATACATTCATATGGTCTAAACAAATTTGGGGGAAAATTATATAATTTGTGCACAAAAACACAGGAGAAAGACACAAATACAATTGAAGTATTACAACCAGGGGTAACATGGTTTATTTGCCTTTAATCCTCTCTCATATGGTTTTTTGGAGCCAACCTACCAGCCAAATACTTTCAACAGATAGCTCCAGATTCTCCAAGAAGTGGATTCTCAGAGAATCAGGAGCAGAATCTGAAAAAGGAGAATCTAGAGCTCTACCAAACAGGGCCGAAGTATACATAGAGCTGTACTAGTTTAGAGAGCTACAAAAATTCCAAAAATTACAATTCAGCCCAATATTGTAGCTAAGAATGGAATAAACTATCTGACATATCTAAATTTGCTTATGGAAAAACTTTGTTGTCATGAAAAATTGCATTTAATTGAACATTGGGTAGGAAACGACAAAACAAATATACTGAATCAAAAAACCATTCTTTGCTTATACTGTCTTTTCTATTTATGAAAGTACAAACGTAAACATACAATATTGTTGTATGTACACAGGAAACATACATAACATTGTTGTGTTAGTGGCGTAAGTAATATACATCACACATTTCAGAAGAAATTACTATGAACTAATTTACAGTGAAAGCAAAATAAAAAGTAGATAAGGGCCTTACTAGTGTAAGACAGAGTCAAGAAGTTGAAGTAGCTCCCAATTATAGAATGAACCGAGGGTCAAGAATCGATCAAGAAGAAAAATGCTCCAATATGACATTGAGCACAAACTTACATGAAAAAAAAGGAAAAAGAAAACAGATTGTAGGACTTAGCTTACCATTAGATATGTTTTCAAGTCTTTACCGAAAGCAACATTGTGCAATGTTAAGAAAGCCTCATTGATTTCTTTCCTCGGAACAAGAGCTAACTTCAGGCACTGAACTTCAGATAGAATGATCTCTGGGAACTTTGGAGGAGACCTAAAAATCCTAAGATGATATCACCTCCGAGAACATAATGATCTCATAGATTAAAAAAAACAGACATTTTTTGGTGCAAACTGTAGGTGATCAATTTTTAGACCAAGAGTCCATAGAACTAGATTGAATTGGCTATTTTATTGTCTCCACTCACCAAATCATAATCAAAGCTCTTTAAAATTTATATTTCTTTGCATTTGGGGGTAGTATAGATGCTTAGCCAAACAAATGCAAATGAGAATAACTTAAATAATTAATCTCTAAAATTGTACATTGCATAGAAAACTATATACAATAACAGAATAATTAAGCTCTAAAATTGTACAGTGTATGGAGAACTATATACAATAATAGAATAAATGGCCGGAATGAAGGAACTAGATTCAGTTAGACATTAATAGAGCAACTCGAATAGCAATATGATGACAGGAAAGAATATAAGAAAAGTGCACAAAGCCACATATTCGAGTTTTATTTAATTGATCATCTGTAATTTTGTCCGATTGTCAATGCTTCTCATAATATTACTTTTGACTAGTATTTATAGCTGTGCATTACACATCTGAAATATAGGAACAACTCACTAAATTGATAACTCATGTATCCTGGCAGAAAACTTAAACATAATTTATTCTAATAGTAAACTTGATGAACCTGAATTTTTTTATAAAAAGGATACAAACTTGCACTCCTTTTTAGTTGAAATTGCACATAACCTGATACTGCAACTTCAACTCAACAAGTGTGTAAGTTTTATGGTAGAATTTTAATAAATAGTTCATGACAGCAAAGGATGTGTACATGTTAACTCCCAATGTATATCTACACTTTATAAGAGTCAACCATCCAGATATTAGTGTCAATTGATTCATCAAATACCTTCAGTTCAGTACTTCAACACTCAAAGGAAAAAGACACAAAAAATTGTAGTCAAGCTTTTCAGTAATTGCATATTACTTAGCACCATAATTTCAACATAAGTATTGTGTAATTTTCCACATGGTAGATATTTTTATGATGGGGAACATAGAAGGATATGCAGCAACATTGGAAAAATAAACATTTTTTTGCTACTAATGCCTTACAGAAAGATATAAATTGATAAATATCAACATTGCCATAGAAATCTCTAGGATACTTTCACTGAATATAAATAAAAAAAATTCAAATGTTTTATAAAAAACAAATTCAAAAGGAAAGAAATTTTGAGATGACCTCGACAACTACTCAAATGGGCTAAAGCCTTCAATAGATATTATCCGTGAATTTACATTTTTTACAACAAAAAACATACACCTATGGAGATGAAAATTGAGTGAGGTTATTCTAAATTTGCATAAATACTGTGATTTTAGCTAAAATTGTATGTAAATATTATGAAGTGCGAATCTCTGGTTGATCTAGTAGCAAGAACAAGGGAGAATGATAAATAACACAGAAACAATAAAAGTAAAAATACAAAATAAACAAGTAAAACTTGTAGATGGAACAACTGTACACCAAGGAGTCAAAAAAGTTAAGCACCTACAGCTGTAAAAACCTGAAAAAAATGCAAACTATTAGAAAGTAGACTACATGCAATTATTAAAGTTACAGTAAAATAGGAAAGAATGTTTTACCAAGTTTGAGACTCAATGCACAAATGATCATATTGTAACAAACAAGTAGGCATTCAATATCTGGTGAACCACCAACAATTAACTGATACAAACAAATTTGCTACACATGGATATAAACGAACTTGAATTTTGTGAACCACTAACAAAACGACAGAAACAGATAAATTTAATCTATCCTATACAAAACGAAAATCCTTAAACTTGGTGAACCCCTAACAAATTACAAAAAATAGATAGCACTACATCCTAGACAAAAACAAATCATAGCATGGGTGAACCCAAACAAAAAAAACGGTAATCCTCTAGCAATAATTTATCTACACATACTTGATTAGATGTACTAGTCCATTGAATTAGAAATAGGAACTTCCATAGCCATATAATTAAAATTGCACAACGTGATGCACTAAATTTTTTGAAAAATGGTATGCAAGTTTTTGTCAGTTTGGAATTTAACAGATAATATTTTTTGATAACATAATGCAACATGATGCCCCCTGTACATCACCATGAGAACAACACCAAACACACCATGAGAACAACACCAAACACACAAACAATTGTGCCACCAATCTTGGCCCGTCCCTCATGTGTGACCAAGCTCGCCGTTTCAGTGCTGGAACAAACACAATGCTTAGATTCATGAACAAAAATAAGCATGAATTTCTAAAGATTGTCATGAGTGAGAGTGTGAGACTGACCCTATGATGAGGGCCAAGATGAAAGTGAAGACGGGTATGGATGGCTGAGTGGCGGTGGTGTAGGTGGGATTGGTGTAGCTGAGGCCGACCAAGAACAGTAGCTGGTTGCCAAAGATGATGCAGGAAAAACACAGAGGAGTCAAAGCACGAAATTTGCAAGTATAACAGTAGCATTGCTTTAACCGATTAGAGCGTCTTGACTCCGAGAAGTGAGTGAGTGGGCTTACCCTGTGAGACCGAGGAGGAAGAAGGAGGCGAGGAGGCGCCACGTGAGCGGGGGGGCTCGGCAGGGGATCCTGTGACATAGACACTGTCATTAACTCATAGAAATAAGAGAATACATAGACAAAAGGACATATACCAAAAAAAATTCTATAATAGGCAAAAGACAAAATTAGTACTAGTGAACCCCTACAAAACACATAACTTTTTTATGGATCATCATATGGTGATTCAAACAGAAAAAATAAACAAAATATACTGAAACACAAGATTTATTCTACCCTAGAGAAAATATCAGTAAACTTGATGAACCCTTACATAAAACTGAAACAAATAAATTGTTCCAAACATACACAAAAATAACAGTAAACTTGATGAACCCTGACATAAAACTGAAATTGCACTATACTATTACTGAAATTGAATGTATCAAGCTACTGCAAATTAAAATTAAGTTGTTTGCATGTTTTTAGGTGCAAATATTATAACTAATTGAATGATTACATGATAGTTGGATATAAATTTCTAGGTTTCACATGGTCACTAAAAAAATGGTAACTAGTGCTATAACTTTTGAAAATGGCAATTACATAGCATGGAAAGGACATGATGCCATTAACAATAAAAACAACAATACACACAAAAAAAAATCATATAACCAAGACTTGTATAAGCCTAACCTAGTTGAACCCTGAATGAAAAAATACGAACTAACCCATATTACAAACTTGCACTCATTTTAAACTGAAATTGCATAGAACCTGATATTGCAATTTCAGCTAAACAAAATAGGCAAATTTTATGGTGCAATTTTAATAAATAGTTCACGACCACAAAGAATGTTTGCAATCTTAATTCCCAATGTATTTGTACAATGCATATGAATCAACCAAGCAGAAAAATTGCACGCTTTAATTTTTTGGTCTACATATGACTTGGCATGCGAAATATAAACCAATGTTATATTTTTTGAGAAATGCAGATGTCTGGAATGGAAAGGAAAAAACGAGAACTAGAACTACATGGGACAAAACATGACAACATCATTCTGAGTACTGCATACTCAGCAAAATTGAAGGACTACCATGACAGGGGTACAGAAGGCTAACAAATGTTAATGTTCTACCTAGATTCTAATCAAATATGGGGCCTAATCAAATGTCAATGTTCTATCCAGATTCCAGAATTCCAAACGGATGGGCCTAGAACTGTGTAGGCATCCCCTAATCAAATGCTAGGACGTCAAACATTGGTGCTCCATTAGCACTGATTTTCTAAAACTTGGTATTTCCAACATGCAGAAAATCCATAACTTGCTCACAATTCATCAAATCACACAAACTGGCCAATTAGCATACACAGAAATAGCACGAATTCATTAGGTGAGTAAACAACATCTATTCATAGGAATGAGTATTGAGACCCAAAATGTTAGGATCCACGACCAACACAACAGCTCCAACTAGACAAACAAACCAAGCAATTGGACACAGGCACCTACAATTATGAACAACACGAGTTTACCTAGAGCTAGATCTGGACCCCCAAGACCTGGTTGTCGAGATCCAACACAAAAGGAACACTGAACCATTAGGAGGAAGGGAAGGGTGAAAGCATCTAGGCCCCTAAAAATTGTTTTGGTAATTAATAATAATATGTGAATATGGGATTAACGTGTTTATTGAGTATTTACAAGGTTAAATCCCATTGGTGAGCTTGATGACGTAAAGATGCATGCTAAAGGATACATGAAGATCTACATGGCTTAAAGACAAGGTACAAGTAGTCTAGGATCCTTTTATTTTTACCGGTCATAGGAGAATTGGTTGGAAGACCGGATTATAGGTTAAATGTCGTACTATTAAGAGGGATCGTGGCTAGTAGCTTGATAGCATGTTCTTGTGCCATATGAATCAATTTAGGATCATGCATGTATTTGAATTTGAATTTGAATTTGAAAGCTAAAAATGCATTTGTCAGAAATCGGTCGTACCGAAGTTAAACTGGCGGTTGTACCGCTTGGTGCAGTATGACCGCACTTTACTTGGCGGTACTACCGAATTTGGAATGCTTCTGCCAACTAAGCGCTAATGTGGTACGACCGGCTCTTTGAGCGGTACTACCGCATTGCGATCGTTCCAATTTCTAGTTGGCGGTTTGATAAAACCAGAACTGATGCATTTTGGCTCGGAGCTCTCTCTGATAATCAGTCGTACCGCATTTGAGAAACGGTCGTACCGCGATGTGGTTGTACCAATTTTTATAAGGCGGTACGTGTTTTACAGAGAGCATGTCATTTCGGAGGTTTTGGAAACCCTACGATCAGTTTTACCGCTCCTCCGTGCGGTATGACCGTGCGATGCGATTGTACCGCGTTTTGGTTGGCGGTCATACCGCGCCGAATTTTCAACGGTTATGTCAGAAGTATTAAATTTCTCTGTTTTAGCCATTACTGTGCTCTAACATTGGATGCGGTCGTACCGCACCCTAGATGACGGTCATACCGCATTTCGCCGAAAGTTGGGGTTTCCCTCTCCAACGGTCATAATTGTTGGTGGGGGTTATAAATACCCCTCCAACTACTCAAGGATGAGTTGTTAGTGTTCATTTAACATCCATAGAGTCTTGAGAGCCTTGAGCATTCACTCAACACCAAAATTCCTTTGTGCATTCATAGTGAGGTGGTTGAGTCCATTCAAGTGCATCCATTCATCCTAGTTGATCCTAT